>JAQFZE010001034.1:0-20366 GCA_034695245.1 Dicyrtomina saundersi | reverse complement strand
CCACAGTGACTGGTTGAGTCTGGTTGTATGAACTTCGGTTAAATCGACCCAATGAATAAATTATTATTATTATTATTATTTGACAGTATAGGTACTTACTTCACTTTTTAGAGCAACAACAGTACACTCACTAAATGGCGACCAGAATACCACGAGACGGCTTAAACTTCGTTCCCACAGCCCACAGCACTCACTTCAAATTCAAAAACCACGCGCCACTACAATTATCATTGAGCCGTACTCATAGAAATGTGCCGTACTCCGCTTTTGATCGATGATTGTAGTGGCGCGTGGTTTTTCAATTTGAAGTGAGAGTTGACAATCATGATAAATGCTTCTCTGTAAATTGAAGACACTTGGTTTAACTTGCAAATACATTTGGATTTAAAAATTTTTGGATAACATTGCAATTAGTATTAGCCTCTGTTAGGGTTAAAGGTTCTAGGTAAAGGGAGTTATTTAGGACCTTCAAGGGGACAAATCACGCAAGTATGCGAGGTTATTTAGGACCTTCAAGGGGACAAATCACGCAAGTATGCGAAGTTATTTAGGACCTTCAAGGGGACAAATCACGCAAGTATGCGAAGTTATTTAGGACCTTCAAGGGGACAAATCATGCAAGTTTGCGAGGTTATTTCGGACCTTCAAGGGGACAAATCATGCAAGTATGCGAGGTTATTTAGGACCTTCAAGGGGACAAATCATGCAAAATGTTATAAGGACGGTATTAAAGCCGTCTAGGGTACGAATCACACTGTACCTTCCTAGTTTATCCAAGGGGTTTCCCTTGTTTGTTTATTGTTTGTTAGTCATGCTGATTTTTTCAAGTTTTAACGTTATTGGTTCGTAATCATTTGTTATATTATGTTAATAGCAAATCCAAAGGCGATGAAATTGACAAGCTATTTTAAGCCAAAGAAGGATTCTTCAATGGATGCTATGATTTTTGAGCTAGTTTCGTCTGATGGTCTTTCTTTGGCTACTATCGCTAACTCTAATGTGATCCGAAAGCTATTTAAGGCAGCCGGCTACGACTTGCCCAAGTCTCACCACACAATCAAACGAAGATTTGAAAGCTATAATTCACGCATAAAACAGGAGCAGATCCTTAAAATTTCTGAAAAAGTACGCCGTGGAAAGAAGTTCAGTTTATCGGTTGACGAGTGGACCGCCGTTAATAGTAAACGGTACATACATTATAATAATTATTATTCCGGATTTATATCAAGCGTATAATGTATGTACGTCTCATTATGCGATTATACAAATAAATTTAAGATCATTCCTTTCACTCTAGGTATGTCAACCTAAATTTGCACGACCAGTTAAACCACGTCAACCTTGGACTTATTCCTATTCCCGTTGACAGTGGTGAAGATCCAGGTAGTTTAGATGCCAAAAGGTGCTTAAAACTGGTGACAGAGCGTTTGAAGGATTTCGGGATTTCGCCAGATAAAGACATTGTATCATGCACAAGCGACGGAGCTAGCATGATGAAAAAATTTGGCACCCTTGCTCCTTTTCACCATCAACAATGCATAGCCCATGCAATTCAGCTGGGAGTTATTGACGTCTTATATGCTGTTCAAAAGTCCCCAAAGTCTACCTTGGAAGAATGTGAGCTAGAAGCAGAGTCAGAAGAAGAGGATGAAGTTAGTGACGAGGATGATGACGAAGATGAGGACAACGACGAAGAAGACAACATTAAATCGGTTGACTATCTGTCTGATGAGGAAGACGAAACAGAAATGGATGCCGACGCGGACTTCCAACATATTATTGCAAGCGTCGTCGAAAATAAAGAAATTCGTCCTGTTATTCAAAAGGTACGGACCATTGTTAGAATGTTTAGAAAATCACCCGTTAAATTAGCTCACCTTAGAAGGCAAACTAAAAAAGATGGAAACAAACCACTACGACCAATCCTGGATTGCCGCACAAGATGGCCGAGTTTGTATTCTATGTTGGAAAGATACCTCGCGCTCCACAGCAGCATTTGCAAAACATTTATTGATTTGCGAGCCAAACCGATAATTAAAAAAAGAAGAAATTGCCGGAAATTACCGAAGACAACGTAAGCATCATTGAGGATGTAGTGAACGCTTTAACTCCAGTTAAAATTGGATTAGAAAAGATATGCCAAGAAGACGCAACATTGCTGTCATGTGACTCACTGATGGAGCTGATGCTCACTAAACTAATGGGGCAACCTAGCGCCATTGCTGCTAAATTGTTCGAGTCTTTAAAAAAAAGAATTCTGCAGAGGCAAACGAAGTTATTCGATGTTTTACAGTACCTTCACAACAAGTCTGAAGACTCAGAACATGAGAACAGTGATGTGTTTAAGTTCAGCAGTCCGAGTCCTTCAACCATCAAGAAGGAAATAAAAAGTTTACTGACTCGGCTCCTGTCGGATCAAATTTCGGATTATCCAAACTCGGATGACGATATGGCAGAACTATGAGTCAAACCAACTATGTATGGACTGTCTGCAGAGACTCAAATAAATCAAAACCGAGGACCCATGTCGATAGAGCAAGAATTTGAAAACGTAATTTCAAGTTTGCGTGAACCCAAACATGCAAAGGTATTACAATACAATTATTTAATGCAAATTAATATTTTTATATATGTGCATTGGTTTGAATTTTATTGCAGTTTTTATGTTTACATATTTTATTTTTACAAAAGATGCAATTAAATCAGGGCACAAAGCTGACTTTAGGAGCGCATATTTCTCATGAAATTGAAACGTTCTTAAACTCTTTGGATTTAAAGGAAACTAATAGGGGTTATCATTTACAGCTTGCTTATGAATACCTTTTAACAGTGAAGCCTACTAGCGTCGAAGCTGAACGTGCGTTCTTAGCAGCAGCAATATTCTGTACGAAGTTAAGAAATGCACTTGGAGACAAACCGTTGGATAGCCTGTGCTTTTTACGAGCATACTTTAAAGCGCTGAATTCTTCCGACCCTTTTTAGCTCTTAAGTCATTGTAACGTATTGCACCTTAAATTAAATCTCAAAAATGAATAAATATGATTCAAAATACATCGATTTTGTGATGCAGTTGTTTTATTTAGCTTCGTTGGAAAATGTTCGTTTTTATTTCGTTTTGTCGTTTTTTTTCGTTTTTAGGACGTTCGTTATCGTTTTTTTCGTTTTTTCAAAACTGTTCGTTTTTGCCAGCCCTAGGTGGTAGTGACTGTAACAGAATTGACTCATGCGTTTTCGCATTTGCAAAATAACAGGCTGTACAGCTTCAGCCATCACCGCGATTTCACGTTTTGTAGGTTTAAAAACGAAATTCTTCTTCTCATCTAAATCTTGTTCCAATTTCGAAGGAAGTGGGCAAGGATTTAAGGGGTTGCTACAACTAAAAACAATTGTTTAGGTCAGTTCAAACCTATAAAGGTCAATTCGTCCTAGTGAACGAGTTCAAACTATCCTACGTCATAATTTTGTTATCTCCTTTGAATTTATTTTAAAATTATGTAAAATGTAGTTGCATATAAATTTTTAAGTAAAACTCTGATGATAAAATTTATGTTATGGGGGTGTCCATCACGCTAATTAAAGAATAGCGACTTCTGTGGGGGGGGGAGATCCTTGGCTGCTTGAAACAACCAAATACCTACCTACTATAAAACGTTAAGTACAATTTAGAATGTTTAAACAATTTATAAAATTTGTTCAATAATCTTATAGTAAGTTTTCCTAGTATTTTAAAGTTAGTGTTGTTTTATATTTTTTATAGTAGGTGTGGCTCATTCTAGGGATCCCGCAAGCCGTGTCAAATTTTGTTAGTCCTGGCCTTAAGTTCCAAATCTTAAATAGATCTAGAGCGACGTACAAATGACGTATAAAAGCAGAGCCTGCTGACAGTTGGAGTCGCTTCTGTTGATCTAAGGAAAATTAGTCAGCTACAAAAACTTTGATTTAAATATTTTGTTAATTAGGTTTTGTATGTTTTAGGTTAAGTTATTTTTTTTTGGTTTATTTCTACAGGAGAACTGACAGCAAAGTATACGAGGACGTGGCATCTTGCTTGGTTCTAGCAGCAGGGAAACCAGGGCCAGAACTGACAAGATGTGCCAGCTGACCGTAGCTACGCCAGCCCCGTCCAGACGCTATTTTGCAGCTCCTAAGTTTCAGTACTGTCCCTAAGTATTGAATTTTGCTGTGATTCTATCTAAAGGTAAGGTTCGTATTTTAGTTTATTTACTTTTAGTTTTGCCAATTACTAAAGTTGAGGTGGCGGCCCGAGGCCGCTGAGAACAGGACAGCATTGGATGGCAATTTACGGTCTTGAACTCAAGATCAACAAAACGGCGAAAAGAAACTGAATTTTGTATATGGGTCCTGAGTGTTTTGCCCCATATACTCTTTAATTTCGGCAATAATTTAAGTAAATGTTACATTTTACGTATTTTGAATTTTTAAGTTGGAAAGAGGAGTTCCGCAGAACTTTTACACTTTTATTTATGCAAATTCTTAATTATATATATAAAACTTGGAATTTGCCAATTTGGAATAAATTTGAACACGACAGAGGTAAACGGGTAAGTTTTTACAAAATTATCTATTAATAAATTTAAAAAAAATAAAAATATAAACTGAGTTAAGAATATTAAACGATTTTTGTTAACGGATAGTTGCGGGCGGCAAAGTTACATATAATTAGTAATTCTAGTATTGTTATTTTGCTTTTTGAAGTTCACGTCTAATGTTGTACATGTTTTTCTTAATTTACCACACTAACAGGCGCTAAGAATTAAGCGTTAATTAGGGTGACCGATCTTAGTCCAGGTAAGATGTTTGAATTAACTATTTTACACGATATTTATCTTTACAATTATTATTTTTGTCCACGATTTTAAACTAACTTAATTTATAGAAATACAGAACAACATTTATAAAAGGAAATGTAAACGATAGAGCCCAAAATTGAGGTAAAACAAATTATGAATGAAAAATCACAAGAGTTTGAGCTTGAGTTTGGGTTTGAGTGAACTTTTTTCAAATTTCGGATTCATTCAATACAATTGTACTGCTTTACAGTGAAGGACACTATCACAATTACACTAATACAAAATTAATTTGAATTAAACTAAATGAAATATATTATAAGTATATTTTTCTTCTAGGTTTTCGTTTTCTTCGACACCAACAATTAAAAAAAAGCTAGGGCAATCTCCTTGTAAGTCCTTAAATCTTGAAAGAGTCTTCATTTTTTACTTCTTACTTTTGCGAAGATTAAATGAAGAAAACAATTTTAGTGTTGAGGAGTTGATGATGATTCCAGAACTGAAGACTTCTCGTTGGTCCTGTTTCATGTCAAACTTGTCAGCCTTGGTTTCTTTGGCGTGTAAGCATTCTCATTCAAAGTTCCAAAGCTGCCTCTCAGTCGACAGGTAGAAAAAAGAATAAGTCAAGTCTTTTAATTTATTTGTTTTAGGTGTTTTTTCTTCTTGTCTGTCAGATGGCTACAGCTTTCAGATGGCTAAAAGCAGAATATGTAATAATAAGTGCATGTCATTTTTATTCCTTTGTCATCATTCTCTTGTAAGGGTCATGTCCCCATGACTGGTGACTTACACGAGAAGGGAAAAGAAAAAGCACTCACAACAATTACATTTTGAACTTCTTATGAACTCGAATTGACCTTTGACAAATTTATTTAATTACCTGTTTCTTTTGAGAAAATTAAATTTTAGTTGTATGGATCCGCAAAATTTTGAGTTTTATTGTCATGAAAATAATCAGCACAACAATACTTTATATTTCCCAATAAACAAATCATCTACCTCCTTGTAATTATAGAAAGTAGGGATACATTAGTAAGTCAAAATGATATCAAAATGTATAAAACATGTCTACAAAAAGTTTTACGGCTTATTGTTAAATGCATACAACTTTGTGATTCCCAACAAATAATAATAAACTAAGTTTTTACATGGTGTAAGATTAGACGTGGTTTCTGAAATAATTTTTTTGGGGAACCTGTCTTAAGCGCAATCGAAATAATAATATATGTGATTTAAAGATTTTAAGAATTTAATTCATTTTAAAGTTCTTAAAATTGTGAATTTTAAAAACGCTTTTTACTGAAACGTTTCTAGATCACTAGTTTATTCTTTATGTTTCTTAAAAGAGAGTTTTTGTTTATTTTTGGGGAATTTGATTTATTGAAGTTCACTGGCTTCTACTGAATTAGCTGATTTTTGCTGTTCTGGCGCTTCTTTACCTACAGTTTGGTAGTTTGGATCATTTTTAGTAGTCAGTGGAGGGTCATTTTGATGAAGCAGTTGGAGTGGGGGCGTTTGATATCGTTGAGATGCCAATACATCTTGACCCGAAACCATTTCTGGTGAAAGTAAATTTTGATAATGAAGGATCATGCTCCCATCCTCTTGAGTGTACGTCCGTTAGCGTACAGTTCAAGTTACCATTGGGTAATCTGAAACGACTGGTGAGAATCTCAGAGAAGCTGCTGGCAGTCATCTTGGACAAGGGGCAGCTGAGTACTGAACTCTAAACTGAGCTGAAGGAATTATGGGTCTAATAAATTCCACCTGCTAACCACGAGAGATGGTAATTTCTTTGACGCCATACGCATGGCAGTGATTACCTCTTAGGCGGGTGTTTAAAATTGTTCAAATGAACCTGCATAAGATTTAAAAACGTATACAGTGGTGTTAAACGGTCCGGATCGTTTGTGATTTCTGAGCCCAAACAAAGTTTGAAACCAGAAGCTTGGTCAAGGTGAATGATGCGAAGGAATCTGGCTGTAGGGTTGCTGATAAGATCCTGAAAGGTAGCTTGCATGTCTAACATAGAAAACTGAGCTACGGTTATATCTCGCACTTGATTGAAATTCAGAACTGCGACAAATTTAAAGTTATTTCATCCCTGTGGTACTGCATTTTGTTTTAGCTGAAAAGGCGCTAAGGTCTGTGCTTTTTTGTCTGAAACACTTGAAACTGAAAGGGCCGGTGGGTCAGGTCGGAGTGGAAGTCCACGCTCGTCATCTGAAGAGGAATCAGGAGGCTTTAAAAATTTATTTGGCCCCAGTTTCTCTTTAGAGTTTTTACTCGGTAACACATTGCTTTTGCGTGGTTCGTGTAGTTTTAAGTAAAACAAGCGGGAGATTTTAAAACAAATTAAAGCTAGACGAGCTTTAGCGGCAGCAGACGTAACAGTCGCAGCTGGATTTGTTCAACTAACCGCCATAGGAAACAAAAATCTTTGTCGCTCAGCTTCGGTTGCGGCTAACGTCGCTGTTGAAGTCAAAGGAGGTTGACAAGTTGGACGAAGCGTCAGTGGAGCTGTTCAAAGTCACAAAGCTGGTGTTTGTGCACTTGGTGGGAGGAGCAATCCGGGTCCAAATTTGAAAATAATTCTTAGGTGTCCCGGACTGATTGATCTGTGGGCCGGAGCCGCTCGTGCAATAGGGGCCGGAGCCGGTCTGTAAATTGGAACTATTACTTGAATTTTAAGGTGTCCTTGTCGAGGTCAAGAAAAGTATCCTAGTTCCTTTATGCTCCGAGTCAATTCCAATTTATGTTTTGTTTGATCAGTAAATTGTTTCCGTGGAGGCCGCTTAGTGACCATTTGGTAGTCTTGGGGCTTCGGTGGATTAACTAGTGAAACATCTAGAACTACAGGAGAAATGTTTTGCGGATTTTGAAGAGGGGCCTTTATTTCTCCTACGTTTCGTTAAAGATCGGCTGCCTGATTTGGCAGAGGGTTTGCTACTTCTAAAGCTGAATCAGAGTCTAGTGCTTTTACATTTCCTACTGGGTATACAAAGCAGTCCTGCATGAATTGATATTCTAGTGGGGCACCGAGGAATCTATTAGGCTTTGCTTGGCGGCAATCTTTCACTTATCTTTCCATAACTTCTGCTGCGTGGATCTTTTAGTTTTTAAGACAAGTGGCTTTGTCCTCTTTGGAAGATTACTTATCTTGATTTCCATTTGAGTTTCCTTCTTGACGATTATCTATTTTTCAATTTTAACTTTTCCATTCAGCAATGTTTTTTCAGCTTTCACTTTAAATTTTACGTTTTCAACTTTTACGTTAGTGCAAAGCGCTGCTGGAACTTAAACATCCTTTAATGAAGGGTTTTTCAGAGGGGAAGGCAAAAAAAGCATTTTTTTGATGACGAAGATTCCATCTAAAGAACAAAACGTTAAGAAAGACGTAAAGCACAATTAGCGTACTTTTTGGCAACAAACTGTCTTCTTGGCACAAGCTCTAAATGTTGCAGTTAAAGCGTTTGAAGGTTAGTAGAATACTGACGCTCATGCAAAGTTTTAAAAATTAGAGTTGTCTTCTGAGGTAATTTTAAATAGAAATTTTAAGTCAAATTCTAAAGGAATTTTCACTAAAATCAAAGCCTAATTATGTTAAGGTAGGAAAGGTATTCGTAAAATTTTTAATTAGTCTAATTTCTGTTTAAGAGGTTCGTGACGAAACGTACAGAAGCGGTATCGGTACTTACCACTACAATGACCGTATTTTTGAATTCTTTTATTTTTAGGAGGTTTGAAAATCGGACAATATGCAAATAAATGTCGAATGTTCCCTGGTCGGTTATGTGCTTTACATTTTGTACATTACCTTAGATAACAGCTAAAATTACTTTTACTTTTAAAGACCTCGACACCTTTACTGTTTGTTTGCTCGTGGGCTGAGCCTTAGGCGTGAAGTGAAGTTTCCTTTCAGTTAGAGGCGGATGCTGAGAGAGCCGTCAAGTCTGTCATCTCTGTCAAAGGGAAGTCAGGATCAGGAGTCCCAGTTTACAGTTGCCCTGGGAGTTTGTGGAAAGGGCCCAAACTTCATCTCATCAGGCCCTAACTAGAAGTCCTCTTGATCGGAGGGTACTTTGGCCTCGTCACTGTCGCTGAGAGAGATTTCCGTCATTACAAAAGCAAACTAAATACTGTACCTGCTTCATCAAGCATTTGGGACACAGTGAATTCCCTGACTGGTAAAAATAAAAGCACAAGACACATAACTGAACTAAGGCTTGAAAACGAGTTAAATTGCACAAAACCTTGCTAATGCATTTGTAGTGCATAAAGCACCTTTAAACGACCTAGATGTGTTCCATAATACAATTGTTACCAATGTCAACGATGTCATTTTATTCACTACTAAAAAAGTTATTCGTACATTCAGGGAAATAAAGCCAAAAAACTCAGGCTCTACGCAAGATCAGAGCTACACTGTACTTAGTAACTGTACTATTACATTAGCTGTCCCACTTGCGATCATGTAGTCTCAGTTTTAAATACTTGCTGCTTTTCCAGCTGCATTAAAACACTCAATCGTAAATCCAGTACATAAAGGAAAGGAAAGCAAATTAGACCCTAACTCGTACATGCCAATATCAAAACTGTTATTACTGAATAAATTATTTAAAAAGATGCTCTTGCAAAGATTCTAGATAAAGTCCAGTCCGCGAAGTTGCTAAATGCTAATCAATATTGGTTCAGACCTGGATGTTGCTGCCTGTCGGCAGTGATACAGTTCACACAAGATGTCTTTAATTCTATTAATTCTCGTTGTGTTCGCTGCCTAGCATTTTTTATAGATTTAACCAAAGCTTTTGACTCTGTAGACTATACTTTATTGTTAACAAAGCTAAAAGATAAATTTGGCATCGATGGACACACTCTAAAGCTGTTAGCTGAATACTCAAGGAATAGAAAATTTTGTATTCAAAACGGTTGTTATGTTTTTGCTGACAATGATCTGCTAAGTGGTGTACCACAGGGATCTATTCTTGGACCGTTACTATTCTATCTATTTATTAATGATATATATGATGCGTTTGGTTCTACACTCCAATATGCTTTATCCGCTGACTACTTTGTTATATACTGCGCTGACTCGTGTCTTTTTAAACTCCAGTGTACAATGCAAGAAGCTTTAGATAGTTTCAATAACTGGTTTAATAAATTTAAATTAAAAATAAACGTAAGCAAAACTAAATATTGGTACTTCATAAATCGCATGATGTAGTTTGTGGTGCCACAGTAGGTTTGTTGTCCAATGATGTATCTCTGGAACGTGTAAGCAATTTTAAGTACTAGGTATTATTATTGACTCACATTGTAATTTTAAGGAACACGGTATCTATGTTAAGAAAAGAGTCTTCACTGCTATCTGTGTAATACATAATATTAGAAAATACCTAACGTTTAAGGTTTGCTGTACTATGGTCAATGAGTATGTGTTATCTTTAATTGACTACTGTTCGCCTATATGAGCCGTTCAGACTGATATGTACTACCTAAAGACGCAAAACATAATTAACAGGAGCAATGTTATTTTCTCTTAAATTCCATTTGTGACAAAAAAGAAGAATAAAAATAAGGTTAAAATTGATGAATCTATAGTTCTGGAGCAGGTTATTATGCTTTCTATCAAATAACGTATAAACAATGTTATGTTAATTTTTGTATTTACAACTTTAAAATTTGGATTAAATATTGAATATTTAAATTAATTATTTAAAGTTAAAAAGATTGTAAGGCCAACAAGGTCAGGAAATGGTGTTTTGCTTAAGCACACATATCGTAGCCCGTCTGCAGCGTTTAAAAAGTCATTTTTGCATTGAGCTGTAGATACCTAGAACAAGCTTCCATCACATTTGCGTAACACTAATCTTACTTTAACTGAGTTGAGGATACAATTAAGTGCATATTTTATATTAAGTACAAAATGTAGATACTTCTTTATGTTCACACGTCCTTAATTTTTAGTTTAACAATTTGTTAATTTCGTTTGTAACCATATTTGCGTTATTTAAAAACGTTTGAACCGTATAATTTGACACTTAAATAAAGCTTACAAACAAACAAACAAACAAACAAACAAACTTTTTAAAGTAAATTTTTTTTATATAAATGTAATTTTAATTGAAGCTTTAGGAGCAGAATTCCTCATTTACGCCTTCAACTTTTTAATTCCGGTCCTGGACTTTGCAAAATTTTAACTTATTAAATTTTGTCACAATCTTAAAGAATTTATTATTATTTATAAATTCTAGATCTGTCGAGCTTGTAATTAATTGGGAAATATTTGTGTGCATGCTTTTTATGCATTTAGTCATATCATCAATGAGTTTAACTTGCAAAGTTTTTTTATTTTCACTTTGTGAGCTTTGTTTAGATGGGTTTTTTTTATAGTTTGCAGAGCTGGGTCCTTAGACTAAAGCCCTTAAAAGTGCTCTTTAAGATCAAGTAGCCACTCCTGGTCTTCTCTCGCTATCTGTGAGGTAGCAAGGCGTAACCTTGCGCTGCATTATTCTGGATTTGGGAATTTGATGCAGAACGGTCTCTTCATGCGTATATGAACTAGGGTTTTTAGTCGTTTCTGATTAGGATTCACCGGTCTCACTTTCAGAAATATCTATAGTTTTGTTGCATCAGGAATCATTGGCCATGGATTTTTCTTTGGTGATATTGGCTAAAACCCAATAACTGTAACTGTTCCTCTTTGTTTTGGGACTACAGGCATGAAAGAAATTCGACTTGGGTATTTTGCATGGAGCATAAATAGGTTTTTCTGTCTGCTTATGTTTTTCTCTTAGAAGGGTTTTACTTTTTTTTAATAAAACGTGAAAGTGGAGTTTCTTTGGGTGAAAAGATTCTTTTTCCGCCGGTTTGTGTAAGTGGAGAATTTTTGGAGAAAAAACCTTTTGTTTGCTTTCATTAAAAGTCGTATGTGAACAATCCCTATGTGAAAGACTTTTATTGAGATTTTTAACTTGGCACGGTCAGGAATTATTTGAATTTTTAACTTCCGGAGATCTGATCTGCGGAGAGCTCCTACGTGAGAAAAATATACTTTGTTTTTCCTTGGTTCGCGAATCTAAGGGTCCAACGTGAAAAGACCTATTTGCTTTAGCACCTCTATGAGTTTGATAATATTTGTAAATCTTGTATCGAGGCGTTTTACTTTTTGAGTCTAAGAATTGTTGGGACTTTTCGAAATATTACTTTGATTCTGAACCGTTGGACTCAAGATGTTTTTACTGATGTTTGGATGTGACTTATTAAGATTTTGAAAAGAATAATAAATTCAATAATGCATTTGGGAAAGGGTTATTTTTAGCCGAGGACAAGCTCATTGTAGTATGTTCTTTACCAATAGAGTTGTTTGAAATAACTCCTGGAGTCGAGCTTCTACTGTTTTTATTGCTTTTTACACTCACGAAGGGAGTTTTAGTTTAACTTTCCGAAGCCTCGTTTCTTTAAGCCAATTTCTAAACCTCTCCTTGATTTCTTAGAACGATGGTTGATTGAATTTGTAATTTAATTTTAGTTTTAACAGTTTTATTACTGAATTTTAAGATGGACCTTTGGGTCCTTCTCTCATAGAATTTACAAAACTAAAATCTATTTTACCAGCTATGGTGGCGCAGTGGCCCTGTCAGCTCGTGGAAAAATATTTTTTAGTTTAGTAAAAACAAACAAAGTTTGTTTTAGCGCTATTAGTTTGTGGAAAATCCTTTCTTTGAGTCGAATTTGCAACTTCACCGTTGCCCTCTACACTCTTGGAATTCTGTGGTCGTTGACTGTTTTGTCGAATTGAGCTTCCAACTACACCGTTGCCCTCTACACTGTTTTGACTGACGGATGCGCTTCTGTAGGAGGAGCTTTCAGATGTGCTTTCTGTACCTTTGCCGCCGAAGTTGTTTACTAATCCGGATGAGCTCGTAGTGTCACTACGTATCTTGCCCACTGGATGAACAATCTGTTCAAAACTTGCAGATTGACCTGTGGTTGATGAAGTCTGGTGTGAATCTTGAGCCTAATGTATCTATTCTGCTGGATTTTGTTAATTTAGAATCAGACCTTCCCCTTCATCACTTCCAGGCGTTCGACGAAACACCGACTTTTTCAATATGGCAAGATCGAAGGGTCCTGGATTTTTTAGATTTCTACTAAGTAGTTGTCAATGAGGCATTTGGGCACGGATGTTCTAAAATAAATGGAAACCGTTGGTGCGCTTGATGCTTTAGTTTAGTATGTATGATAAACTACTGTCGTCAAAGAAGGAAAGCTGTCCATGTGGAGGAAAAAGTAAGCAAATGTTGGTTGTTAGAGGTTCCGCTGAGTGAATATAATCCCCCCTTGAGAGAACTTCAACTATTAGTATTTAAGAAAGGAGGATCCTTGGTGGGATCTAAACGTGGTTCAGCAAAGAATGTATCTTCCGCAGGGACGCGACGGCCCGAAGGTCGTTTATCTAACCTACGTGAGCTGCTACTTCTGAAATATATTAACGTTAATTATGGCCATGGGCCAGGATAAGTGTACGTTTAGGTGAAAAAGCGTAAATGTCTTCGGTTAGCTTACATAAAAAGTAATCATAGATGTTTTTAGTTAAACTATATACTTGGTAAGGACCAGTGTACTTCATAATGAACTTTGATCTTGTTTCTGATGGACTGATATAGTTCCGCCTTCACACTAGGCATCAATGTCGTACAAAATGGCAGGATATCTTTTTGTCAAAAACAGGTTTCTGTTTGAGCTGGCTTTTGCTTAAATTTTGTGAAGCTGGCATTTAAATGCGGAACATGTTGCCAATTGGCACTTGCTGTTGTTTAAAATTCCATTTTGGGTCTAAATGTTCTATTAACAGATTTTAGTTGTGATTTTGGAGACTGATGCCATGCATTAGGAAACACGAAGTAAATTTGGTACTGAGGTGCAGAGCGTTGTTGTAAGCATCCTGCATTTCCAGTAACACAGTGTTGCAAGACTAATAATTCTCAAATTAAAGCTTCTTCAGGATACTACTAAATATATAAATCACGCGCTCACAAAAAACATTTAACGACATATAGTATAGGGCTGTCGTAATGCGTCGTAAATTATTGTCTAAACAAAAATCAAGATATTTATCTAGGACAAACGCCCCACCATGGTCAAAGACGATGCTACGTCGATGGTGTTCTGTACAAATAGAATTAGATGTCTAGCAAAATCTTTTGAGCTAGTGGAACGACATGAAAATAACCAAAGTTACTTAGTACACTGGTCTATGATAGCTAACATGTACTTCTTACTTTGGAAAGTTTTTTTGTGTGGGCCCAAATGGTCTACAAAAATCTTATGAAAAAGTACTTGTGGTGTTATCGTTAAATGTAAGGAGCCTTTATTTTTACGATTGACTTTTGCGTACTGTTTGCAGGTTTTAAAAGAGCGGCACACATTGAGTAAGATGCTCTGCATGTTAAAAAACCGAAATTAATTGTTTTAAATTTAAAAAATCTTTTTGTTACCTAAATGTAATTTTCTATGAAAATCTTTAGCAGCTTCCTCTGATAAAGGATATGAAAGCACAGTAAGCTACATCAGGCCAGCTGGGTTATATTTAATTCTTTGTTAAAGTTCACTTTTATGCAATTGATATTCTTTTCGAAATTAATTTTCTGTTCGTAGTTGTTTGACCTTTCATTTTCTAAAGATTCCATGATTTTCAGACATTTAGGATCACGTTTCTGCGTATTAAATATTTCGTGGTCTAGGTCAAGACACGCAGTACTTTGGTGGAGGAATTCCAAGTACCTAAGACTACGATCGTATATAGTGGTTTTGGGTTCTGGACCCTTCTAAGTTTAATCTAAGATGTCTCGTGGTAGATAGCTGAGACCGTCTGCCATTTCGTTATTTTTACTTTTTCTGTGATAAATTTTTATTTGGTAGAAGCTAAATTTCAAGCTCGAACGAATGAGTCTTGAATTGACTTCTAAAGTCTGAAGTATGGATGTTAATGCTAAATAGTCAGTTGAAACATTGATAACCCGGCCAAACACTATACAGTATTGTTTTCTGAGTTCATGGACGATGGCATAGCACTCCTTGTCGGGAAAGGACCATTTTAATTGCGGACCTGTGAGTAGATTTAAGTTGAAATTCAAAGGCTTGCGATACCCTTAGATGTTTTAAATGAGGCAAGAGCCGACACAGTAGTCACCAGCATCTGACCAATGTGCCAGTTGGCTCTTTGGTACAAAAAAGGCTAAAAGCGGACGTGTGTGTTTAATTTCCTCAGAGATTTGATGGCAAGTGGACAGGAGACATCAACAATGAACAAAACGTTCTTAATTATTAATTTAAAGAGAGGGAAAATACATCTGTGATAACACCCATTAATCATTCTACGGAAGAAATTTAGGATACCTATAAGCCTCCTAATCTTTGTCAAATTTGTATGATAACAATTCTACACTATAGCCTTGGCCCTCTTATAATCTATTTTAATGCCGTCAGCGCTACCTCGGTGTCCAAGAAAAATGTATGATAGGAAACTTATAGAGGACGTTGACAGTTATACTTTTATGTTGGATTCGAGACAAGTGTGAAAAACCTGTTCTAACCTCTCAAGCATCTAGGTAAATCTAGAGCCTTTGAATCTTGTAACATCAACATGAAAAGCTAGAAAGTCACACAAAAGCGGATACCAATTTTTGTTCATACCTTGTTGAAAAGTAGTACTAGAATTTAAATACTCATTTCGACAAGATGTGCGAACTCGTATTTGTTGATAAAAGTTAGCCATATTAACATTGCAAAAATATCTACACCTAAAGAATTTGGAAATAAAGCTCATTAAATTAGGGATCGGAGCGGCTTCGAATTTCACCTTTCTATTGATGTCCTGGTAATCAATTACTAGACGCCAATCGGTGGCTCTCTTTTTGAAAACCAACATTCCGGAAACTGTAGAGCTATCACATGGCTCAATGCTCTTTTTTGCACACCTGCTTTAGTTTCGTGTCTAACTACGTCCTGAAATTTTTGAGAAATAACTGTAGGGTTAAGTATCATTGTTGATGTGTCTAACATCTGGACAGTACCTTTGAAGGTGGCACCAGTAATCAGACGTTTAACGGTTTAGTGAAAAGCTTTGAGGGTCCACCCGAATACTAAATAAAATTTTCTAAGCACATTGCGGAGCTAATCGTTTTCAGCAGGTTCCAGATTCTCGTTAATTTTGAACTGCTAAAATTCCTAGTTAGTGCGCGCTTGCCTCCTGTTCACTAAGAAATGCACTCGGTCAATTTTTTGAGAAGTTAGAAATTGCTGCAATTCAGTATGTAACCGAATGAAGCGTAAATGGTGATTTATTAAAGAAATTGATGAATTCTGAATCGGTAAGATGACATCATCGTTATCAGAATAATTTAAATGGAAAAAGGTGTGGCCGTTTTTTATTTTTAGTGAGGTTTTGATTACATATTAACCGTACTTTTGGAAAATGACAATGTTTTGTTCAACAGGAATGTCCCCACTTAAACACCTATCTTTCACAAACATCTATAGGATTTGGACGGTCAGCTTCAATTAAGACTAGGTTTACTGAACACAAACGCAATTTAAAATTAGGTAACAACTTCTCAGCCTGAGTGGACATGCTAGAAGTTATTATGGTTTGCACGTCATCTTCAGTCGGTGAGTCAGAGTCATTTGTAGGTCGGATGGTCTGGATGACTTAAACATCGTCCGCCTCATCTACCTCTATGCGATAAGTTCCGGTTTTAATGACTATTCGGTAAAATGAAATATCTAATTAAGGATTGAAAGCAAAAAGTATATCAGAATTCACATTTGACTCTGGGTCAATACTATCTGTGTAAGTCACTTATTTTGAGACTTTAAGTATTTTTTAGTGTTTCAGACTTTTACGTGGTGGTGAGTATTCTTTGTTTTCAGGAAATGGCAGAAATTTAAGAATTCCTTTGTGACACATGACATGTGCATCGTTCGTTCGGAAGAAATCTATGCCAAACACAATGTGGTCACCTGCTTTTCAATCACACAGAAACCTTACTTTATCCACTTTTGAAATTCTTCTATGAATTGTATGAAAAATACTAGTTTTTTAATTATATGTGTCTTTCTATCATCAATGGGTAAGATGGCACGTATGGTTGCGCAGGGTTTAACTTTTTGTTGTTATTCTAATTTAACTATTAAACAGTGGCTAATGGTACTGATAATAGCTCTAGTTTCAGTGAGAGCTTTGGTGTAGATGTCGCATCCATGTTTGTTTTTACCCTGAATTCGCGGCGAGTTTTTATTTCCACTTTAAAAAAGGTGCGCGCGCAACGAATTGATTTGTCTATGGGAACTGTAAATAAGAAACTGACTGAGAGGATGCCTGTTTTATCTTCTACTCTTAAATGAAAAATCGACTCCTTATCAGAACTGTCATTAACCAGAGAGCTTGGGTTTGAGTTATATGGAAAAATTTAAATGAACGCTGCTGTGTTTGTCAACAGGTAAGGTGTTGTATGAATATTTTTGAAAGGTACTAATTTTACGTAGTTCATCAGTTCGATGAAAAAAGAAAAGACAGTAAGATCATTTTTTTGGGGCTGAGATGTGTTTAAATTTTTCCTTTCTGGGTTTAAAGAATTCTGTAATTCAGGGGTTTGAGCAGTAAAAGATGCTGAAGTTCCTTGTACAGCAGGCGGAGGAGGGCAAATGGAAAACACAGTGAATGCTCCATTTGCGCTTATACCCCGAGCATGCTAATTAACTGGTTGTGGGTTGAATGCCTGTTGTGGCGGGTATTTTTGTAGGCTAAAAGGAGGTGCACATGGTGCAAATTGTTAAAGAACGTATGTGGGTGCACTCTGTGCAAATTTTTGTGGAGCTGAAGCGTCATTTACAGGAGCTAGAGCGTATTGTGGTTGCGGAGCAATTTGGGCCTGCATACTTTGGATTTTTCAAGTCAGGTCATGGAGCATCTGAGCATAAGCTGACTCTATGACTGTAGTTTGCGTTGGGAGTTGTTATTTGTTTTTGATTTGTGTTGTCCCGCACCATTGCCCGATTTATTTTCGCTGCTCTGGGTTTTGAAGAAGGTATCAAAATGTTACCTTATCGCAGGCAATTTAAACGACCTTTATTATTCTTGGCAGCATCTTTTTGGGCAGCTGTGTACGTGGATGTATTGGCAGTTTTGTATTCTAAACCATCCATACCACATATTAATCTCTGTGGAGGACATGGGTTGGTTTTCTTTGAAACGGATGCTGGACTTATGCCGCAAGTCTTTTCTTATTAGCTGTAGGAAGTTATGTTGCTCCGGAGTTGTTATGGGTGGTTGGTTGGTTTTGTTCCTCATGCTGAGCTTGCTTAATGTGACGTTGCAAAATAATATAAAGGGATTCTTTGTTGACACAACCTATGACTTTGTCTTGGACTGAATCGAGTGAAACAGCAATAATATGTACAAGCTTTTGTTTGTTGTCTATCTTTAAATCAGTGAGATCAAAAAATGCACCTTTACTGGCAATCAGGTCGCTAGCATTTCGGCTAGGTTTGTAGCTTGTTCTGGCTAGGTTTCCTTGAGCTTTTTGGTGCCGCATAGGAACGACCAAATTTGTCTTTGATTAAGGAGCAGATTAATGACCAAGTGTGCATTTGTTACATTACGAGTTGTACAGCTCTGGCCATCACTGCGATTTCACGTTTTGTAGGTTTTAAAAATGAATTTTCTATCTCGTCAAAATTCTGTTCCTCCTTCCGTGGAGGTGGAAAAGGTATTGACGGGTCGCTACGACTTTCGTTAATTAATGCTTATTAAAGAGCGGTGGTCGCTCGTCGGGATTGGGTGTTTGGACGAAACGGTCGGCTCTAGGGCCGATTGGTTTGTAGTAGTTTGAGTTTGTTTAATAGGTTGTGGGTTGGGCGCTGGTTGCCTTGTGAATTGAGTGCTTAAACTAAATTAAATTTGTTAAGGAGCAATTTGAGGCTGTGGAGCATACGCTAAAGATTAGATGTAATTTGAAGGAACCAAATAATACCCGGTTTGCATTGGTTGTATAGCACAAGGCAGTTGCGTATGTTGTTGTGGTCAAAATGGACCCCTCGACAAATATTTTTGTGGTTGTTGCAACAACTAAGCCGTTTGTGGTTGATAATTTGTAGTTGGACTAAATTATGGGTGTTAATAAGTAACTTGAGTTAATACTGGTACTGGCGCAGTGCCAGGAGAATTAACTGGTGTCTGTTGGTAGGTTTTACCATTGTGGAATTAAATTGATGGCCCATTAGCCTACACTTTCCTTGTTTGCTAACTGTTGCTAAATTCTAAGCCTTTATTTTCAAAAGTATGCTAAGGTATAAAAATGTGTACTAAGGATTTTGAACCACTTACAATTCCGAGATCATATAGGCAATAATTAGAAGACGACGGAC
Source organism: Dicyrtomina saundersi (assembly GCA_034695245.1). Lineage (NCBI taxonomy): Eukaryota > Metazoa > Arthropoda > Collembola > Symphypleona > Dicyrtomidae > Dicyrtomina > Dicyrtomina saundersi. The sequence continues at coordinate 1,128 of JAQFZE010001034.1, read as the reverse complement.
GTTGTTGACTGCAAACTGTAAAAAATCTGAAATATTCTTCTGAGCACGGGTCACGATCACTACTTTAATTTTTTCCTTAGAAATCCAGAAATGAAACCGCTCGAATTGTGATTAAGCAATTGAATTCCACACTAAAGATTTTTTAATGCATAGTTAACCCGTTTGTACAATTAAATAAATTCAAGTACCTATACTGCCTTTAGTTACCATATGGTAATGGTAAATAGAAAGAAGTATGTACTTACAATGAGTTTGAACGCGGACAGAGGAAGTTGACGCTTCTTTATGTCGATAAATAAAAGATATAGAAATTTGGATTTTTGGACTTCCTGTTGGGATTTTTGAATCCGAATTTTCTTCAAGAAGTTAAACAAAGAACTGTTTCAACAGTTATGAAGGTTGTCACTTTGGACAACGGTTAAAAAATATAAGAAAAACTAAGTTGTGACTTCAGCACAACAAAGCTTCAAACCTTCAACGAGAAAAGAAATCCACGAAACACAAAACTGTCTGTTTTCGAGATTTATTTAGATTTCACACACTAAAGCTGTGAGGAATGCTAGTGGGCTCAATGGTGCACGGTGCACGCCGAGATACGAGGTATCGATGAGCGAAAAGCATATGTAGTAATACATTTTGCATGCGAGATACTCTAATCCACTAGTCTTCACGAGACTGTTTTCTGCTGGCTCTTTTTATGTGCTGAGAAGCGAGGAAATAGAGAGTATAGTGTGGGATTGACAGAGAAGTAAAAAGTGGCTACATGATGAGCGACTATGGACATCTGTGAGCGGAGGCAAGTACTCCTTTGAGCACGTGATCACTTCGACCGAAACAGAGCCGAGTCTTAATGGGGCAGTAATAAAGTCCTCTGTGCTCAAATCGTAGTGCGTCACTAGAATCTGTCCGATTATTATATATCCTCTCTTCCTCAATTCGATATAGCACTGTCGAAGGTCGTCTTATAGATAGCAGTCTCATACTTAGGCAGGTGAAGGGTGACATAGAGCGTTTCTCTGGCTATGACTTGACACATCCTAGAGATTGATTCAAACTCTGAGCACCACGGCCTTTAAACAGTAACTCATGTTTCCTTAACCAGGAACTAAAACCAGGGGTCTCAAACAG
>JAQFZE010001033.1:0-20372 GCA_034695245.1 Dicyrtomina saundersi | reverse complement strand
GCAAGGCTAGGCTCCTAGTGTTTTGCAAAAAAAAAGGCTAGGCAAGGCTAGGCGATTTGTTTGGCGATCTTTGCCTTGATATGTATGCTTTGGATATCATATCAGGCACGCTCTTAGATTCGCACGCAATAATCATTGGCTCAGTTCATCAATCAAGATCATTGCCTACAAATTTGGATGTAAGGTGTAGGTGGTGTAAGATTATGTAAATGTAAGAGGATGTTAGAGTATGTAAGTTAAAGTAAGCGACAGTAATCTACGAGACGGCAGTGGTAGATGCCCTTTTTGAGTGTGCACACTTCCTGGACACTATGGTGTAGTGTAGTGCAATATGGAAGGGAATAATGAAAGCGACGAGAGCTGAAATTATGTTGTTGGAGGGGAATGAGCATTGCAGTGGTAATGGTATTGTATGGTAAGGTATAGTAAGGGTATGTAAGTACATACAACAATTGTGCAGAACTAGGTGCAGAATGTGGTGTAAAAATTACATACCGTGAGAAGTATGTAGGGTCCAGCGTTCAACAACAAGAGGAAAACCTCTGCTTGTTGGTTTCGCCTCGTACTGGAAAAATATTTGTTGCTTGGATTGTGAGAGCATGTAAATACTAAAATTGTGCCGGACAAGGTGCAGAATGTGTCATTACAAATACGTTGTTTAAATGAACTTAACAGTACTTGACATAGACATAAAATGAACGCTGGCGTGTGACAACATAATAACTTGTACCAGAATGCAAATACTATGTACTGGTATAATTACACGTTTGTTTGAGTTTGAGTGATCTTTATTCAAGTGTCAAGTTTATCAGTACAAATGCACTGCTCTCAACCGACGGACACTATTATAATTACGATTAAATAAAGAAATATTCACCATCCAAAATCATATAATTACCAACTTATCAATCATAGTATCACATCCACACTCAGAGTGGCTGATAAACCGAATACTCAATAGGAATCCTTGAGCTAATTAAGTGCTCAGTGATTAATGATCTAAAATTACAAGGTTCATCGAGACATTTCACACTAATCAGGCAACTCATTCTATTCAGTAATACTTCTTTACATGAATAAATGTCTAAAAGCCTCAGTGCTACAATTTACAGGGTATTCTAAAATTAAAAAAGTACTAGACCTGGTTGTTCTTACACTATGCTTGAGAACAAACCAAGAATTAAAAATATTTATATCCGACCCAAATATCAATATTCAATACACAAATGACAATGTATACAAACTCAATCTCTCTGACACATACAAGATGTTTGCTTTCTGCAGTATAACATTCTCCAATACTGTACAACTACATCTATTTCTTTTCCGTTTACTATACAGAGACTTATCAGTTAATTTTACAATTAAACCATTGACTTTATTTTTTAATACCTGTAGCTCCCGCTTACCCTGTACACTATACACAATAATACAATAATTAATTATAGGCAATACATAAGCATTTAACACTAATTAAACACTAATTAGCTTGTACTTCATTTTAATCAGTTAAAATACTATAATGTTGTATACGCATTTATAAAAATTAAATTGTGTAATTAAAAAATGATATTAGTATGTAATAATATTCGTAAATGTAGTGTCGCAATATTTTAAATTTAATTAGCAATATTTAGTAAGTTTTAATTTAATATATCATTTAAGCCTTTTTTAATTAATAACTTTTTGACAACCCCATTGCAGCTAAAGCTTGTTTAAGATGTTCAATTTGCAAAAAAACAATTATTATCAAAAAAACCATAAACTATAAATTTACGGAAAACCATAATTTTTTCGTTTTCACTAACAGTTTCCACTGTTATCCTTAATGGGTTTTCATGACTTTTAATTATATATACTAAGCATTTTTAAATTCGAATAAAATAAAGATAAGCTATTTTACAATAGTATGACTATACTTTAGTGCATTTTCACTACAAAAGCCTTTAAGGTGCATTTTAATTTGACCAGTTTTACTCTATAACAGACTTGTCTTCAATACAGAAACTAAACATCTAAACACTGATATATTAGTAACGCAATTAGGTCCTATTATGCTATATACTAACTCGTACATAGATTTGTACACATCTGTTTCCTTTAAGTACGGTAAGACTGCTTATTGGTTAATAAGAACATACTAGGCTCCAATTACGACTAATTATAGTACAACTTACTAAATATTGTTAATGAATTTTAAAATATTACATTTGCAATTATTACTGCATACTTATATTATTTTGTAAGCGCATAATTCAATTTTCATAAAAGCATATACATACAGTTTAATATTTTTACTAATTATTTGGGTGGCATGGATATGCGTGACGTGCCCATTAATAAATTTTTAACGCAACGCACTTCCGTTGCTAGCATTAAGTTTCAATTAGGGTTCAATGCACTAATATAACTTAATATTTAGAGCCACAGAAACTCTAAAATTTAATTTGGTAAATACCAGTTGCTAAAATTATGACTTTTGCAATATGCTGTATGTATATGTACATGTCCTGGACAGCTCGTTTATACTAAATATTATTAACATTATTGACGTAGCATTTGAAAGTGTTGGTTGATACAGTTATCATTATTCAATATTATTGAGATGGACTGGATGTAGGTAAAATGCAGTTTTAGACATAAATGTTTTCGTTTGCACGGCAAAGGGAAAGCTTTACTTTTATTATCCGCAACACGCATAGTAATGACATACTGACTTAATGCTCACCTTAAAGCAGACTCTTCGCTTCTCCAGCGTCTATCAAAAATACTAAACCAAGATTGCACGGCTACAACGGGTGAAGTAAAGTAAACATGCCTCATAAATAATCTGAATGAAGTTATGTTAATGTTTAGAAACAAGTAGAACGCGGGTTTCTATAAACTATTTGTTTAAATGGTTGTGTTTCATACTGTAATTGCATTGATTTAATATTTAAATGATAAAAGTTGATGCACTTCCCAAATACAAGGTAAGACAGGTGACGCAGTGCTGCGGATTAAAGATTGTTGGTGTTGCTGTTGTTGTTTTATAGAAGTTAGAAAATACAGATTCATGAAGATATTTTAAACGCCAAGGTTTCCACATGTGTGATAATTAATATCAGTTAAAGGTTAACTTAGCTCTGTGTTAGTGATTTCTTACGATAGTGATTACTTCGCACTCTAACTTGACATAGATAATCTTGCTGAATAGTGTGAAGTCAACTATGTGAGAATTAACACTACTAAAAAACACGTAGTTTATTTTGGTAAAAAGATATGTTAGTACCCAATATATACATGTAACAGGTCACCACCACAAAGCTTATCTTGCGACCATGACCGAATTCAAACCAACACAACATCGTAACCAGGCTATTTAAAAATCCAAACTGATGTTTCTATAAATTAAGAGAACTTTAAAATATCTAGACGCTTAAAGCCTTCGTAAGTTAATTTTGACTTTTATTCGCCCCCTACTGGAGCACTGCAACAGCATTTAGAGCCCATAGATGAGAATAAAAAGTGCAAAAGCTAGCTACTAGAATACTCTAGGCTCTTTAAAAATTGATTTACAAGAAAAGGCTCAAGAAGTTGAAGAATCTGTCTATGAGTGAAAGACGAAACCCTGGCGGTATTGTAGAAACCTTCAAAATTGTAAACGGAAAATACAATATTGACGGTACCAACATTTTTGATATTGACAAGAAAAGCAGGCATGCTCAATTTTTGAGAACTTGAAAATCTCTGTGACCAATTTTTGGCAACATTTTTTCACCCAAAGAACTGTACTGGAATGGAACAAACTACTGAGTGACGTAAAATGTACAGGGACAGAAGTTAACAAATTTAAAAACAAATTTGACAAGTTTAAGGGATGAAATTTTAATCAAAGTCTCATCTTTCTTAGTCTTTCAGTTAATATGGTTTTAAGCTAAAGTTACAACGTCTCAGGTAGGCCCCAACACAAGACAAAGTCTCAAATCTGTGAAACAATTATAATATAAAGCAATGCACTGGAGCGTATACCCACGTGCATTCTACATTTCTCATTTCAGGTTCATGGTTTCAGCTCTGCGAGCTGCGAGCTGCAACCAAGAAACAGACGGAAAATGACCAGACAATAAATGCACTTTTTGTTTGGTAGCCTCTTGCTCTAGTTCTTCCTCAAAGCTCTCGCTCTTTATGAAATTGTGCATACTGTATTCAGTAGTGTACACTAAGGCTTTAATTGTGCCCGCTTATACATACACAGTCGTACACATTTATACCACATCCTTGCGTGTAGAAATACTCAAACCTTGAGATGGTGGCTCATTGGGACTCTAACTCTACTACAATAAACCAGAATCAACCAACTATACAGTTTCAGTTACATTTACGAAATTATTGACAAATACATAAAAATTTCAATCTAACTATTGCTTTGACGTTTTTGGTTGTCTAAACTAACAAAATACCTAACATAAGGAACGCAAAACTAAGAGAGAGACGCTCCATACCATGTCTGGTCCAAGACCTTCACGATCGTTCGTAAGAAACCCCAGGTCCAGCACAGGCCACAAGCGCGCTATCATTAAGATGTCATGCTATTTATTTTACCAGTTTTTTCTTGCGTACGCATACATTTCATTGTCCAGTTTGGGCATTGTTATTTTTGACTCCGTTCTAGCCACAGTTTAACCAGCTCAGTAAAGCTGCTGTGTAGTAGAATTTTTCTTGTAGTTAAAGTCAACCAAGCTCACTACAGGTGCCGCGTAGTTAAAGTAGGCAAAATAGCATCATATATTTGAAAACACCAACAAAAAGTAGTATACATAAAGTTAAAATCAGTTTTGTAATTAATATGGCCAAAATAATGTTACTATCATCTGCAAAGTAATATTATTTACGTGATTATTACAGTTTGTTACTCCTAAACTTTTACCGTCCTAGGTCGCATTAGTTAATAACTCATAAATCTACATCATACCACTCACTCGTCAGACCACTAAACATATAAATTCACCATTGCCTAGTCTCAACGAACTTGTCACCCATTCACCCTAATCACGACAACGAAAACACTCTTCTTCATCTCAGATTAGTTTCACTTTGTCCACTAAATTTCCACGGTATCTTTACCTGTTGCTTGCACCACACCCATAAATTTAGTCTTTCACCCAGTATATTGACAAACGTTTCCTGAATACAACCAAGCAACTGACATTAGTCTTTATTAAATTCTCAAAGCTGAAAAGTTTCTACTAATAAACACACCCTCCAGCTAAAAATCGTCAATAAACTCAAAAGCGTCAACACATTTATTTTTCGCAAATCCGCCTCAACTAACTCTACAAAACCACTAAGAAAAGCCCACTAGTACGAATTTTTTCGCACAAACGCCATTTTTCTCTCCCTTTCGATTTTTTACGTCTCCCAGGCCTAGAATTTTCATACTACTAACAAACAAAAAGTTTTAATTATTATTTTTATCTACACATCGAAGAAATCAACACGCCTCTACCAGCAGTAACTCTAAACCTCAATACGGTTCTCTAAACCACACTCCTCAGGCACTTTAATCTTGGACAGGATAACGCCCAACAATTTACAGTTGATTTTGAGAATGAGGTTTCTATGCCCAGCTAGACAATTTGGAATCAAGTAAAGCACATGTTTTTCTTGTCCCTTGACCCTGTCGCAATCCTCTGAAACACAACTGTTGGTAAAAACGACGCCGATGTAAACTCATTTAAGCATTTACAGAAGAAATTTTCAGCCCAGTTTGGCACAGATCCAGCTATCCTACAAAAAATTTAAATTCTGAAACCCAAGGAATAAATGAATCGATTAAAAACTATTTTCACGCAAAGTTCTTACTATGTAACCAGCTTGATCTAAACATGCCCAATAATACTACAATTATCTATCTCCGAGCTGGCCACCAACCCATGTACCATCAAATGATTGCTGTCCAACTTGAACAGTTGACAACAACGTCATCTTTTCAGGCGGCCTTAAGTGACGGTAAATGTGCCAATTGTAACAAGCTCATTAACTCTACGGTGAAAATTCTACAGCCACATTGGCTTTAGCTTTTCAAATTCAGACACTGGAAAGTTCTAAAAAAGAGTTGAAAATCAACTTGGCCAGTGCCAAGTCGCCTTCGGGAGGACTTTAGGTACATAAAACCGAATCTCGTTAATCACAACACAATGATTTCAGATTACAGGATCACGGCCTTCGTTCACTACAGGCAAAATCCGAATACCGAAACTACTTCAGCAGCAATTCACGGTCCCGCTATAGCAGCCATGAACGTAACTCTTAGAGAAAGAGGTCACTTAACTCCTACCGCCCTTAACACACAGACCACAACAAACAGCATTTAAAACGAATCCACTGTTTTAATTGCAGTGGATTCAACGATATGGAAAATGTTTGCCCATCTTTACTTTGATTTACGAAAAATTTCAAGACCAAAGATGATATTATAACTAGGAAAACTACCAGCAGAGACTCTACCGCGATTTCCAGACCACTAAGAATTCCAAACAACAAAAAGCACAACTCGAAGAGAACAACTTTCTTTAGTACAGCTAAACCATGTCTAAATCAAGAAATACATTCCAGTATCCAACATTACATTCAACAAATCCAGGCAAAATAATCCAGCAGAAGTTCTTATTCACGGATTCCCAATTTTAGAATCAACAACTAATAATATAAGCATTAAAACTCTCACACACAGCGGAGCAACAGTAGTAGTAGTAGTAGTATTGAATTTTTGCGTTTTGGAAATTGCCTATACACAAATCATAATTCACAAAGTTCCAGCAATTGTATGAATTATGAATGACAAGTCGAATAAACCAGATCAGCCATTCTCTGAGTATGACTGAAGTATGACTGTAAAAACTTTAATTTGCCAGTTATAATAAAGATTTGTTTTCTAAATGTATCATTCAAATGTATTTAAATCATTTGTAGGTACTTATTCGAATTAAATATTACCAATGAAACATAAACTACCTTTAACGTGTATACTCCACTAGTGGATAAAGTTGTTGCGCTACATTAAAATATCTTTATTACTGTAATACGAACTCATTACTTTTCATCACATACAAGAATCGTTTATGATTATATTTAAGATATCTTTAAAGTGGAATACTTACAGATTATTTTGACCTTTTTTCATCAGAAGTTGAATCATGTTAACCTTAAGCTTATGTGATGCTTCATATCCTTACGGACATACGCGTTTACACCCACTAAAATTTATTATCATAATAATTATGATTAGAAAGTCAATTTACATAACGGTATACTTTGATAATTGGATTTGTAAAAATTTTAAAGTGATATATTTTGTGCTGATTTAGCAGGGATTACAACCTTACTCGATTAGTTAAAATTAGTTGCTTTTGTTTTTCTTTTTATCCACTACAATGCTAAATTTTCCAATAAACTGTATCAAAGCCGTTGATTGCTGTTGTTTGAACTGCCAAAACATTTCCGAGAAATGTCTGTACATTGCTTGCTCTGAATTATTGAGGTGTGGGTAAATGCAAACTTCTTTCATATTGTATTTTAACTTAGATTAGAGCCTCATAACTGTCAACGCTTGACTGTTTTTCCCTAGCTTTACGAATAACAACAAAGGCTTGCTAAGTGGTGACACGCTAGCTCTTCAAGTATCTTTAACCTTAACTAAGAAGAACCCAAGTTTATATATTAAGAGGTCTAGGGAGTCTTCTTCAGCTGACTTGTTAAATTTCAGGCCCGAGATCACAACGTATTTATTTATGTTTTCTTGTTGTACCTGATAGTCTAGTCTGCAGACCCGCTAGTTGATTTTTTGCTCATATTGTCTGAGCAATTACCGCTTCCACACAGACTTCTAATGCAGAAATTTTATGATCTTAGTGAGTAACTTTACTATTAATTGTTTTTTTAGTTCTTATGCGAGTTCATGATTGTTTTCTTGGTAATGTTGGACTGTTTTGCTTTCTAATATTCTTGCTAGCTGGTCCTTTAAATGAGAGATTTGCGTTGCGCCTTCTTAACTCCGGGTTTTTAATTTTTCATCTTTATCATTCAACGTGATTATCTTGCTGTTGACACTGTTTTCTAACATTTTCATAGTCTCAATTGTTTTTTTCTTTAGTTTTTAAAGCAGTGTACTAACCATGTGCAGAAATCTGTTTAAATCGTTTGTAGTAATTGTTTTTAACATCATCAATTATTGCATGGCAAACTGCTTATTTAGCATGTACGAAATCTGATCCGATAGTAGGGTTGCGGTCTTGTTTTTGCCATTCTAAATCTTCAAAAACTTGTCAGAATATATTGTTTGCTAGTATCATACAACTTATTAGTAGGAAAATATTTTAATAGAGCCTTTCAGCCTACGTATTGATTTAAATGAAACTTAGCTCTTTAATTTTCAGTCTAATCTGGGTGAGAATCGTGTTCTGAGGAAAACGTTTTTAACTTTGTCACTGCTTCTTTTGTTTATATTGTAAAGTGTAGATTAGGATAGCGTTTAGCGTGGTAGTAACAAATACACTCCAAAAATATTCTAGACTATGTAAAATGTAACAAATTTCAACTTTTCCTACAGTATTCTAGACCAATTTGTGCCTCCAAAGATAGATAAATGGGCTTAACCAGCGAAGCAACAGCTGGTCTTATTGCAGCTTCATTAGTAGACCCAAAGCAAATTCAAAAACTAAAAAATGTACAGATAACTTTATTTAAAGGAGCTCAGGTTCACCCACTAGGACTGAGAGAAGTCGGGTTCAGCATCAGAAATAATTCATTTTTTCACTTAGCAAGTCTAATGCTGCATCTTTACTTATTATGTTTTCTAGCTTCAAATTTTCTTGACGCCTACAAATGCAGCATAAACTATTAAACCAAATATCTAGAAAGTCCATCACTTTACGCATTAAATTTAAATTAACAAACTCAGTTAAATAGACCATAACAAAGCCAATGTCAAACTCTTTAAAATGGCCTTGTACGGTCGCTTAAACAACAATTATCCCACTGTACACGTATATGTAAGTTAATCTTAACTATCCGATTGTTAATTATAAAAACATGACATTTGAACCTTCTTAACGTTTTATTAATAAAACAGGTCTCCTTATTACTCGAGTAATATTACCAAACGACAACCCTGCAGTGTATATCTTAAACCCGACAAGACTAACAAAAATTGTGCACCGTACAACTCAAATTAAAGACTACAATAATGATTTCAATATAAAAGACCACTTTATTATCCTAACAAGTGCATCAAAAGTTAACATGTCTACAAATACCTGCTCTGAAATTAGTCCTCTATCTACAACGTCATAATCAAAACGCATCTTGACAGATGAAGAATTAAATCAATTAAAAATCAAGTTAAAGTTAGAATCTACACGACGCGACTTTATTATCAATCTACTTCAAGAATATTGAGATATCTGTGCATTTTTTATCTCCTAATTACAAACTAGCACACTATCTCTACTGCACATGTATACGACCGAGGCATCTCCTATAAAACATCCTTTGTTCAAAGCTTGACTACATGACAGAAAAGAAAAGCGACGTCAGATCTAGAAAATGATAGATAATAAAATTCTTAAACCATCAAACTCCCAATAGAGCTCACTTTGCTTTTTAATAGCCAAGAATGGTGAATAGAGAGTAGCAATTATTTACAGAATCCTCAACGCAGTCACACGCTCCGATACATACCCGTTACCAAAAATGTATGACGTGCTTTAATCTTAAAAAAAAAACCGCTTGGTTTCATGCAGTATACTTACGCTCTGGATATATCGAGTGCAGCATAGCTAAACAATACTGTGATAAATTTACTATTATAAGTTCGGACGGTACGTATTGACAGACTAAAATTATTTTTAGCTTAATAACAGCCGCTGGATACTTCCACCGCTGCATGGAAGAAGTCTTGGGAAGCCTTAAGTAGAAAACGAGCTTAGTTTACCTAAATGACTGTATAGTATTTGCCACCAACTTTACTAATTCAATGCATAATCTTTGTGCTTCGTTTGCGCGGTTTAAACGATTTAAACTATTTTCTAACCTACTAAAATTATTTTTAGGCTCCCAGGAAATCACAGCACTTGGAATAAAAGTCAATGAATACAAAATAGCACCTAACGAGTCTACGTTAGACGCTGTAAGAAATTTTCCAAACCAACAAAAGTTAGGAACGCACATGAATTCTATGGACTTATGCCATTCTCTCGCCGATTCATTCACAACTTTTCTAAAAAGCTCAACTACTCACCGTACTGTGAAAACGGAATGCTAAATTTGTATAGGGCGAGACTTAACAGCATGTTTGCGATACCCTGAACAATTAAATATTATCAGCTCTTGCCCTTGCCCATTTTTAAGAATTCTTACCTTGTAAAATGACATGCAATGCATCTAAACATGCAGTAAAAGCTTTTCTTTCACAAAAAATAGCCACTAATTTGCACTTGCACTTAGATCTTTCACCACAGCTAAAATAAATTACTGTGTAGGCAAAAAAGAGCTGTCATTATGCGATTTTTCAGAACGTAAATTTTGCAAGTATTTACACGGACAAAAATCTTTAATACTGATTGACCACTGCAGCTTTAAATTGGTTAAATTAAAAACAGATCTATGCACTCGCCTTGCTAGATCTCTTATTAAACTACAGGATTAATAATTTGATAATTCATATAAACCTAGTACATAAATTACAGTCGCAGATGTCTTGAGTCGAAATCTACATACGCAAAGTACACTTAAAGACGAACTCGCAGATACTAATATACCTACATTGGCTTTTGAAGTCTCACTCTTAAATCCAGATCTTATTTCTAATTTAGAAATTCAATCCTGCATCTCTGCTCAACAGAACAACCTAGCTATTCAAAAGCTCCTCCAGTCCAAACAGGCATCTAAGATTACCACCTATGACACTAGACTATTATACTTACACCACCCCAACACGGCACAGCCAAAACTTCTAAAAGCAAAACCTCTAATTCCTATAGTTCTAGCTGCATACTACAACAAACCACAGTCAGCTCACCAAGGCTATACTTTAACCCAGGGCAGACCACACTAACGATGTATATGGCCCAGAATGACAAAAGACTGCTTGTTGTACATCTTATCTTGCCCAGCACAGTACAGCTCGCAAATTACCTGAAACTAAATCATTTGGAAACCTAAAAACAATATTCCCAAAATAGTTTTGGCATCGTAGGCCTAGACGTGCAAGGTCCTTTTGTAACCTCGGATAACAACAATAAATATACTACAGACCTTAAAGACGACTACACAAAGTACGCATTTACAAAAGCAATTCCATCACGCCATACAGAACACATTGCCCACTTCCTTGTACATCAAGTGATATGCGAGCATGGCGCCTTTTGCAATCGTATAGGTGATAACGCGCCAGAAATTAACAGTGATCAAATTAAACTTAAAATTAAAAGGTTAAGTGCCACGCCTAGACCAACTTTTACATACCATTGTCAAACCAGCGGACTTACAAAAAAGCTTAAAATGACCCTCACATTATTTTTTAGTGCGAATTTAAACCTGACACATACTAACTGGTGCCAGTATCTTCTGCACGTAAGGTTTGCATATAACTCAGCACACAATGTTTCATTAGAAGGGTTTTCTTAATATCCTTTGAAATGTTATAGCCTTGATTTCCTATTGACACTATCATCTTACCCCTAATAAGTAACCCAACGCTTGCTGTTCTCACGACAGATCATGCAAAAGCTAACCAAGCACTACTTAAATTACAGTGTTAGCAAAAATTACGTTACGACAGCCAAACATAAAACTTGAATAAACTACTAAAGACCCAAAAATTAATGCTTATATATTAAGCTTTATTATTTTAAAAATAAGATAAAAACCGACGCAGATATTGGGTTGCAAATTTTTTAAATTATTTTTTTAAAATTTAGCGGGAACTTGCAAGCAAGACTAATACACTCGTATTGGCAACATTTAAGCCAAGCTTACTTGCTTTTTGACCACTTTTACTAGCAAAATTAGTATCAAGCTAACAAAGTTACTTGTATAATAATATTAATATATTCATTGTGTCGATTTGACGTCAGCCTATACAACATTGTTAAGTAAGTTATTTACAAAATTAATCAAAAGATCCTTGGTTATTAGTAAAAGATTGTCAGTAAAATGTTTTTTGCTCGTATCTTGCTGAGTTGTTCTGTAGAGGGTTGTTAAAAGCTGCAATTCTAAGTTGTATAGCCCACTTGTATTGCTGCTACTCGCAACTTAAACCTGTGCAGCTGTTACCGAGTCCTCTACCCTTCTTACTTGTGACTTTTATCAGTAAAACTCGTATCTGTCTCACTTGGACAAACGCTACTCTTACTAAGCGTACTTAAACAGTACCAATTGTGTTCTGCATACAGCTTATTAAAGCACTATCTGCGAGGGTTTCATCTTAGCCATACTACATTAACAACGTCTGAGAACCTATTGAATCGGAGATAGACGAATTGGGCTGGGACAATGCAACGTGGAATCTTGAGTCTTCACAGACTCGAGTTCTGTGTAGACGAAATACCACTTAGGCTAAATTTTTTCTGAAGGAACGTCGTCCTTATCAACCTTGAGCAGCCAAAGTTGCTAAACAATAATGTAATTAAATTTAAAAAACTTTTTAAATTTCATAAATGAGTTCTCAGTGTCACAACAAACCTATTTTATGATCCTATTGTCTGTAGCCTTAGTGTTTGCTGCTCAGTTGTTAGGTTTCTTGTTTCAATTAGGTCTCAAATTGTAATTATTTGATTTACTGGGCCCAGATTCTAAAGCACGAGCTCTTGATCTGAGATATTTGATTGTTAAATTTAGTGTATGGAGAAAAGTCGAATTGAAATGTAAATCTCAATCTTGTCTCGACTCTTGATACAAATAATCTAGAATGATGTGGGTAAAAACCAGATCCTAATGTTCTACTGGTTTACAAACCGATATAAAAGAAAAAAGAAAAAGAGCAATCTTGAGTCTGGTCTCCAAAAACTTAGTTAATTTTAAAGATTTATCGGTACTTATTGTTTGCTGTCCAGTGAGAGCTTGCATTTAATGAAATGCTAGTTGATGAGAATTTTGATGGCGATCAACCAGGGTCTGCTATGCCAGGACGTAATGTTCATCCGTTGGCTAAAAAAACACTTTTACTTTTGCAGCTTCTTTGCATTGCTAAATCTGCTGGCAGCAATTGTAGCTTAGATTAAATCCTTAAATAAAACTTAGTGGTTAAGGTCTCCACTGCATTTGAATAGCTTTAAAGCTAAAAGCTTTATTTTCATTGCAGTTGGTTCTAGAGCAATTTCTTGCAAGTCGTTAATGATTTTTTGTGCATAACTCTGCACAGAAGCAAGTTTGTCAAACTTTTTGATGTAGACATCTTCGTTATTCTTTAGCTCCGTTGGGTCGGTGACCAGTGTGATTGTAAAGACTTCTGTTTCTTCAAGTTTGCCGTTAAACAGTCTCCAATGGTTGATGTAGAATCTAGTTGTTGCTGAAAACAATTCAGCATGATCCAAACCTTCAGATGCATGCTTATTTAAAGCAGTTTGAATTGTTTGCGTTCGGCTAGAATTACGTTTAGAAACAGCCTTGGTAACAATAGCAGCACTCTTGATTTTTAGTGATCAAGGAGAAGTAAAAACTATACAATTCATAAACTTTCAAGTTCTGGAAATAAAATACAAATGAATTTCAGCAGTACAAAATTGAAAAAAATATATTTAGTTTACAGTTGTTTAGTTGAAGTACACAACGATGTTAAGAGTGAAAAGTAGATACCTCAGGAAGTTGAAACAATTTCGTAGCGATCTTCAATTCTCACAAACTATAACCAACTGGTGCACAAAACTAGTTTAATCTACATAAAATTATAAAATCACTATTTTACGTAGATAAACTACTATATTTATTTTAAAATTTATCGCTTGGCGCTTTTGAGTTTAGGCTTGATTTTCTTACAACACTTAACTTAAAACTACCAAGCCAACAAGCTTAAGACGTACTAAAGTAGTTTTTGCCTGCTCAACCTACTACTTAACAGTGATTTGTCATGAGGGTAGCAAAAACTTTTATAAGCATGCGATTGTTAACAAACATACCGTAAAGTGATATTGTAGTTTTATTTTTGTGAAAACAAAGTTGATTTACTGCACCTTAAATTATGTATTAATATACTATTCACTTAAAATCGCTCCAGTAACTGATAGATAGATAAATTGATTGATAAGGCTTTATTGTGCACTTAGGCTATGGCACATCACACAAAGCACAATACATACATGATGTACATTATTAATAAATATAATATGATAAGCATACATAAATTGGTAAGAAATGTTATTTGTTGATTTAATTATAGAATGTGTTCTATAATAGTTCTTGAAATCTACATTTCAGATTAAAACTTGTGTGGTAAGGTTACCTAGGAGAAGCGTAGCGCAGCAAAATTGGAACGTAAATGCCCTGAGAAATATATTAGAGCATAAACTTATTACATTTACGAAAAACCTAATATTTTTAATTTTTTTAAATAGCAGACACGTTATTTTATAATTTGTAACAAAGTTTATTTGTTTTGGTTTTGGTGTTTTGCGTCCAAAAGATTTTGTTCAGTCCATTGTTTAGTCCAGTTACGGTGTTTTATTTTTTCCTTAAGTTGAAATGATAGTTAATTGTAGGTATAGCCGCACTTATTCGTCAAAGTTTGACAATACTTTTCTATCAGATATTTTAACTACTTTATTAACCGTACACTTAATGTAAGCAATAATTTTAACTGTACTTTTTTTTAAGCTCTTAAATTCCTGTAAAAAATGATTTTTATTATCTTGTTTAGCTTTTGTGATGTTTTTGTTAAAAGAGTTACTAGTTTCCTTCAACCTTTTACCATTCCGTAAGACTTCTTTTGCCTCACAAACATTTGAGAGTTGTATCATTATTGGTGTCGTTTTGTTTCCGTTTGAGGTAAATAATCTTGGAAAAAATATTTTTCTTTGTCTTAATTCCATGTTTTTATTGATAACTTTTGTTGCTATCTGCATTGTCGTTTTTTTTGTTTTTGTAGCCAAACAGAACAACATTCGACTTATCAAAACCAATTGATTAATCCATAGATTAAACTTAAGCATAAGTGTGGACTTGAGTATAATTCTGATAAACCGCACTTTAAATTTGATTTTTCATTGTTTTTTTCACTGGGCATTATAGAAGAATAAATTGTTATGATTAGTTTTAATGTCAGTGTATTATTTATTAAGGAGTTTAGTGAGACTGAAGCCACCGAGGCCTTACTTATAATGGCTATCGCAGACACCTGCTTAAGACAAAAGAGAAAAGAACAGATAGATATCACCTACAACAGGTCAATGAGTGAGCCTGTTCTTGGCACGCAAGAACGCCACAAGCTGACCCACCGATGCTTGACCTAGCATTTCCAACGAGATAACAACACCACAGTAGAGGTTTCTCACTAAAACAAAGGCTGGGCATGAATTCAGAAATTGTATAGGTGTATCATTATTGATTTTTGATTGTTCTTTCCACTCGTCATTATGCAAGATTAAATTGCTACAATTGGTTTGAATGTCAGTGTACTGTAAGAGGTGCAGCGATTACTACAAGTTAAACAGTGGAATTCAATTTTTTTTGTGAACTAGTAAAACTTCGTCTTTATTTTGCATAAATATTGTTAAATATTAAATGGCAACTAATACTTCGACAAGACTCTTATAGGTCGTACAATTGTGAATAAATTGGTAATTGTTTAAGTATTACAGCTTGTTTGCTTTTTAAAAAATTTGAGTTAGCAAAGTTGTTTAAATTTAGACCTTGTGAAATACTTGTTCACAGTTTGAACGCTCGCGCTCCTCCGCTCCAGTTACTGTATTAGTAAGACTTATATACTCAACAGCATACGTCAGACGCCGTCATATATTATGCTAGTACCGGCGCATAGCGTTTCAATTGCTTCTTTTTATTAAAGGTCGACACTAATTTCAAAAGGTGCTACGTGGTAGCCTTCCTGATAATACGAGTATGATTTAAAGAAATAAATGAACGGGATTTTAGTTTTTTGATTTATTTAATTTTGATTTTGGCGACAGGTTTTGTTAAATTTTAATTTTTCTTCTTCAGGCTAGGAATTAGACACAATAATATTTATAAATACATAAATATATAACAATAGTAATTAAGAATGCTATCAATGTATCATTGCCAACTCAAGTTAAATTAGCAGCAAAGTATGGTAACATAAGGTATTAGCAATGCATAGGTTTCTAAAAATGTATAAAATCATGGTCCTTAAGTTGTCGACACAACGAAAAACAGTCAACAGTATGGATTATAATAAACTGTTAAAATCCAACAAAAATAATGTTAGTGGTAAAACCAAAAAATTGAAATCAATAATTGAAATTGCTAAAAATTACATGTTATTCGTTAGAGTTCAAATTGTTGTTAAAAAGTAACGGTTATTTCAAAATGTGGTTACTTTTAGAAAATCCAGTTATCAGTACTGAATTTTAGATGTCTCTGCATAATATTAATAAACATTATAAACTTATTAAAAGTAACTATACCAAACGTAGAAAATTAATGGTTTGTTTGCCAATATATTGTGATTGTTGTTAATGTGACTACAAAAATTGGGAATTTTATCCAAAATTAGCCAGTTATCTAAATAAGTCTTGGAACATGATAAAAATACAATACTCTAGTTTAGACTGCTGCATGTTTTAAATATGCAATGTGTTTCGAATTATGATACACTTAATATTAGCTGCTTAGACAGAAACCTGATTTTATTTTGAAACATTTTGATATTTTTTCCTAATAGCACTAGCTTATGTGTAAGTAAGCACTTAAAAAAATGTATCAGCTTATGATGTATGATAAAATATAAGTTTGGCAGAATACATGATGTGCGCTGCGATATATTTATACATTGAACAAGTATAATTTATTTGCTTATTCTTGTTCAACAAAATCTTACTTTATAAAGTACGGACTTAATTCTTGCCGAGTAATTTAAAAAAGCTAAATAAAATACGCAGCTGTATTGAGTACCTAGTACCATGTGCCAAAATCATAGTAAAAAAGAGTATTCTATTTAAGGTTAGCCACAGTTTAAAGCCACTACACCTTGTGTGCGGAATCTGCGCTTCAGTTTTCAACTGTGTGACAAGTTTTAATAAATTTTAAAGAACCTTTATTGTAACTATGACCCAAAACATTAAACTTGCCTTACAACGCGAGAGAGTTAGCTTTAGCTTTTGACTTGACCAACTTAGTAAAATCCAAAGACTGTAATCAAATAAAAATATCCGGTCCTTCCAACGGCAGGTAAAGGATTATAATTAACAGAATAGGGTGAATTTTACATTGCACAGAAAACGCACAACATGAATTTATTTCCTCCGTTTGTATAAACGACTTTTATACAACACAACTAGCCTTAAAGTAATTTTTTAATTCCGGGCTAGCCTGAGATCAAAACTGAGCCCAGACATGTCGGTGACCATAGTGTAATTAGGTTAAATATCCACTCAAACATACCTCCAGCACGTTTGTGGAAAAACCCTATCTTTAGCTGGCGTCCGATCAAAGTCTTTCACTATAGCGTTACATGGGCAAGTAACTGATCAAAACCTACCTCAAGCAAAGCAAATAGAATAGAATACGGTACAATCAATCCCCATAGTTAATTTCAATGGGAGTTTTTGGAAAATGAGTGACGTCAGTTGGCACCCAGATTTGCGCGCGAATCTATTCTAAAGGCACCGTGAAAACGATCTCACATGCTTATAAAATATAGTTATTTTAATTAGTAATTAATAAACGATGGATTTTAGGTTTCATGCAATACTTAACTTACTAGTGAGTGCATACATTACATACATAATCATTCTTGCCGGAGATGCTGACAGCTGTGGCTTCTAGAACTCATATTACTCATTGTGTTAGTACGTTTGTGTCGTCGCAAGCATAGGATGTAACAGAAATGGGAGAAGAATGTAAAAGTTAATGAGAAAATATAAATGGTTTTACGCAAAAATTGACGGCAACTATTTTGTATGCAAATGAAACATTTTTTTTTCTAGTACACAACGCTTTCTTTAGTTGAAATCCGCGGTGTTAGTGACATGCATGCATACACTAACCTGTAATACCCGGGTAAACTGTAAAACAATAATAATTTTTGAACGAGCAGTTAGCTATAATAAAAAACTTCTGTTGATTGCATAATTATTTATAGGGTATTTGACATACGTCTAATTTTGTTGAACTCAAAATTCCAAAAAAAAATGAATAACTATATGACGTTACCTGTGTCAACCCTGTGGTTTCCGAATTAAATTACTCTGTTGGGACGCAAAAGTCTGGTATGTGTAATAACTTAAAAATAGATAAAAATAAGTTTTCTTAGTTCCACTTTAAATTTTACTAGACTTTTGCGTCCCAAAAACGTTACATGTAATTTATTTTGATTAATTTTACCATATACGGCATATAGCTGATTATCCTTAAATCACCCGCGGAATTTAAAATTCCAGGTGCCACGGGTTTGCATCCCACAGATGGCGACTTTTTTTATACTTGCTTTTTATTTTTTGTATCTTTTTATAGTTCTTATCTACTTGATACCGGAACAGATCAACAGATCTCGCTTAGATCTATATTTCAAAGTATGTTTACCTATATATTTAAGAAAAAGGCGTTTATCATTGCACTGCGGAAAACCATGTATATCCTCTCTAATAATACTTATAGTAATTGTTAGAAAAACTGTTATCAATATGGCTCCAGTTTGTGCAATAGCTGAGTGCAAAAATTCTATAAATGAAAAAAATAAAAGGAGATAGTTTAAAATTTTACAGATTTCCAAAAGATAAGGAAGTAAGTAAATGTTGGCTAGTAAAGTGCAAACGAAGTGACCTTGTGAACGTAAAATGTGCAAGAGTATGTTCCAGTCATTTTGTTAGTACTAATTACGAGATAGATTTAAAAAATGAACTACTTTAGCTGCCAATAAAACAATTACTTAAACCACATGCTGCACCTAGTGTATTTGAATTTTGAAATTCTAAAAGTTACACAGTGGACAGGTAAATAAGGATAGATAAGAGAAACCGAAAACAAAAAGTAAATTAAATTATTGCATCTCACTTAATACTTCCTCCTGATTGTGTCGGTAAGTGTATCTGCTTTACTGTTATTTTTTATTACCTATAGTTTGTAAAATTTGAGTTTGGATCTTAAATAATTACTGTCACACATATAACTAATGGTTGTTTTTTATTTTGTTCTAGTAGTCACTAAAAATATGGATATGATAACTGATAATATAAATTACCTGAAAAATCTAAAAGAAGGTAATAACTTTAAATATTTAATATTTTGAAACTACAATAAATCTATATTATGAACATTTCCAAAATTACATAGTTGTAATGAAATACTTAGATGGTTTCAGCAGTAACGAAATGTCAAGATTACAAGACTGTAGCAAAATTGCAGAGCTAAAGGTCGTAATTCAAAACCAGCGAAATGAAATATTGCGATTAAATTCAGTTACACACTCGCTCAAATCAAAACTCTCTACTGCTAGAAACTTCTCTTGTTCCATTATCTAGTAAGGTCATTAGTGCCCCTTAGGCACAATTATTAGCCGGAAAGAAAAGGGTGAAGTGAGATCAAGAGGACAAAGTTAAAGCATTTTCTATCTGAAGTGTAAGCCTCAAGGCTTATAAAAATACGTTAAGTGCTACTAAAGTACTATTACCTTCCGTTTCAACTCTAAATAGATGGGCAAATCGTTTTGTTTGTGAAGAAGGATTTTTAGAAGACGTTTAAAATGCCATTAGAGTAGCAACAAAAGACATGGATAACATCCACAGATTAGGCATTCTTTTGATGAAATGTCCATCGATTTCAAACATGTCATTGATCTGACTTTTCATAAAATTGTTAGTCACTCTAGAGTTCAAGTCATTGTGATCAGAGGAGTGTGTAGTTCATGGAAGCAGCCTATTCTTTATAGATTCAATACAAATGTGGATAAAAGCTTACGTTTTCAAGTGATTAAAAAATTAGAGGACGCAAGAGTTATTGTTTGTGGTGTTGTGTTGGACCAAGGGGCTAAAAAAAGAAGCCTGGTGAAAGAACTTTAAGTAAGTGTCGAAAAATATATGTTGTGAATCCGAATAACAAAAGCCAAAGTATTCATTTTTTTCCCATTGTGCCACACTGTCTCAAAAACCTTCGTAACTATGTCCTGGACGATGAGGTAGTTTTATAGGGTGAAAGTGTTATGA
>JAQFZE010001032.1:0-20378 GCA_034695245.1 Dicyrtomina saundersi | reverse complement strand
TATGCTCCACCAGCTCCACCAATGTATGCTTCACCAGCTCCATCAGCGTATGCTCCACCAGCTTATGCTCCACCAGCGTATTCTCCACCAGCCTATGCTCCACCAGCTCCACCAGCGTATTCTCCACCAGCTCCACCAGCCTATGCTCCACCAGCACCACCAGCGTATTCTCCGCCAGCTCCACCAACCTATGCTCCACCGGCATACTCGCCACCAGTTTACCAACCTAGGTACAGGAGAGGGTCATCGAACTACCAGTCAAGCTACAGCCCACCAGCGTATTCACCACAGGTTTATTCTCCACCGGCTTACTCTCCACCCGCTTACTCGCCACCGGCTTACTCTCCACCCGCTTACTCTCCACCCGCTTACTCTCCACCCGCTTACTCTCCTCCGGCTTCTTCCCCACCAGCCTACGATGCTCCCTACAAGATTCCCATCGGTCAGGTAGAAGCTCTCAACGATGAATACAGAAGGTTTGCTGTCTTTGGCATCGTTACCTATCCTACTCAGTGCTCTTACGACTCATATGATGCGAAAAAGCTGAAGGTGACCCCTATCAAGGAGGTTCTTCCATGGGTCTTGAACGTGATTCATTCTCCAGTCAGTCAGTGCAACCCCCCACAACCATCGTATGCGCCTCCTGCTTACGACTCACATGCTTATGATTACCAAACTCCATCAAACGAATCACCAGCTTATGCTCCTCCAGTGTATGAAGCACCCAGCTATAGCCCGTCACCCAATTATCAAGCACCCACTTATTCCCCGTACGCTGCTCCTAGTCCAAGCTATTATTAGCACTTAGCTTAACGTAGTGGAAAGGATATGGCTTTCGTTTATTTTATTTAATTGTCGAAGTATATTGTGAAGTATACTTTGTATTTAAATTAACCATATTTTCTTTAGTGGTCGCAGTGGATTGTCCAATCCAGACACCTGTTTTTCAAAATGTTATTATGAATTTCCTTTAAATTCGTTATTGTTTTAAGAGAAGTTCTAGTCGCCCTCCGAGTAACATATAATTAGCATAGTTAATAATTCTCTATGTTTTTGCTGTATTCAATAATTAATAAGCTTGTTACAGTGGCCGCGTTTTTGAACCATTTGTTTCGGAAATTAAAGTGGAGTTTAAAACTTTAAACCATTAATTTTGAATATTTCATTTGCATTCATCTCATAGTTATTGACTACTTTTATTGAACGCTTTCGTTTACCTTCCTCATACTTTACATAAATAACGTCTCAGTTGTTTGCAATGAGATTTAATTTATTTTGAAATGCCTTCATTATTTCCAATATTTGTCTGCTGGAAAATGAAATGGCAATAATTGCATTGTGGATTAGGTAGATCATACAATATCTAGTACTTCCGGTTTCATTTATTCTTTTCGACATCTAATCTGGAGTCATACGAAAACTATAAGGTAAAATATCTTTTGGAGACCATTATGTTTTTCATAACACTTATACGCATAGTACTTGGTGAAGAATAAAATATGTTCTAGGGTTGGAACAACCATTATAATATGGTAAATATGATTTTAAAATTTAATACTTAATTACAGATACGTAGAATATTCATCTTGTTGGTGCTGTTAAGGTCAGTTTTTGTATCAATATTTTGCTCGAAATTACTACTTAATTTTAACTGAAAACTTAACAGTGTGGGACAGCTTGACCTTTAAATATTATGTAGTCGGAGAAGTGCTGACGGCAACGTCACTCATTTATTTCTTCATCACGGAAATTCCCGCATTGAATCAAGCATTAAATTAGGTCATATATTAAGATTTAGCAGCATGCGAAAGTTGTTTTTCTGCATTTACTTAAAAACTTAGTAACCAATCTGCACTTTCTTGCACATACGTATTGTGTAGACGAAGCTATTGCATGTGTACTTTACGTTGTATGTCTTGAAATCTTATTGCGCGACCAAGTTCAAGATCTGCTTAGCAAAAAAAAACTACCCAATTTCAAAATGTTTGCTGCATTGAGTATACTTAATGTATGAGCGTAGTAAAACAAACGGCTCATGTGTAATAGCATGCATCTAATGTAACGTCATTTACTCTTTTGCAATCTATTCGAACCAGTAATAAGTTGTTGTATTTCTGTCTTGATTTTTCGCTTTCAATCTAACCATTTTTAATAATTTGGAACAAAAGTAGTCTCATTTCATTGATTTCATTGCTTCATTCTTTTAATGGACCAATATGATGGTGCTTTTGCACTGTTTAAGTTTAATTAAAACTGAAGTTGTAATTATGTAATATATGCATGCCCGACCCACCCGGTAGTAATTATATCAATAGCTCTGAGTTTGCACTCTGAGATGAAACTTTCGTCACCTCACGTCTCTGAAATCTACTTGATGTCTATAATAATTACAGTCAACCGATATAGTACACCAAAAACTAACAAATTAATACAATGCAACGACTCTGAATTGTAGTCTAGCAAAGCAAACTCCACAGTGATTTTACAAAATTATGATGGAGACTCACTGTAGGATGCACAGTAACGAAATTGCAGCCTTTTTATTTCATAAATTACTTGCATAAATCAACTCAAGCTACACGCATGTCGTTTCCCAATATTAATTGTATTGCATGACAAGGACGATGCGTAATTTTTGAATTGCCATTATTCGTCTGAAATGCTAAAATGTCACACTTTTGCGAATAAGTCAATTATAATTTATAGTTGTTTTTTTTCCACTCACTATTAAAATAAAAAATCTCCCAATACCTTATTTGAATTTTCACGACATTTCTAACCGTATAGACTTGCTTTATTAAACCTATTTCAGTGCCTTCAGTTTCAATTTTCTATTAACTAAATAAAAGTTTATGGCTTCGCTCAATGAATTAAAATTGGTTAAAATAGAATTTAAAACTATTACCTATAATAGAAAAAGTACTATTTGCATCACCCACCATACTTACAAATGTGGTATTTACGAGCTCCAAATGTCAGTAAACTTACTTATAGGAATACGGATTATTATTAGAAGTTGTTGAAAGTAGCCTTCCCAAGTCATCACGATATTATTATGCCATGAATTTCCATTTAACATGTTTTTATTAATTTCCGAGGTTTGTGTGCATTTTGGTTTTGGCTTGGCCCATGGACAATATATTTTCGAGCAAAATACGTCCAATAATAGTTGTATTATATTATGTTGGTGGACAAAATTGACTCAATGATCATATTCAAATTGTTCATTTCATATGAATTAGTATTACAACTATTTTTGAAATCCTTACTACTTTATAATAGTACACACTTCCAACCCCGTTCTCAGCAATACACTAAAAAAATTAAAAAGTAAAACGACAAAGGTACTGTATTTAAAAAAAATTAATCTCGAAACTATAGTTGAGAAGTTGCAGATTTGAAGTAATAAGGAAAAAGGTCTGAATATGACAACACAATTTAAAAAAGTAAGAATATCGCAACGACCAAGAAGGGAAAGAATTGAAGTGCAACTATATTTATTATGATAATAAATAAAGTCAGATCTTAGATACCTATGGACTACTTGCATGTATGTTGTGTACAGTACACCAATTTACGTAAAATGCCGCATATACGGTGATTGTGAGACAGTTATATTGGAGATGCTGAATTTGGTGAGAGACGGACAGAGAGACGGTAATGTTGTACGAGTCCCAGTTTTACAGTTTTACCCACCCCAACCCTAAAAAGTCTCTCAAACTTTTGGATCAGCAGTCCAATCAGTTGAGGGGGGGGGGGGGGGGGTAAACAGTCGAACAATCCTATTTACTTATTTACTGTAGTCTCGAAAATATAACCACGAATCTGAATTTGCAACTATGCTTTTTTCAAATCTGTTTCCCATTTTATTAAAATTAATTTCGGGAATATTAAGAGTAAAGCATTTTTATATAGGTGACCTAATGTGGCCTCTACATATCTTTATTTTTAAAGCAGTTAGTAGTTTGTATTCGATTAAAAACTACACCCGTTAATGAGCAGCACAATATTCGGCAGTGTAAATTCTACCATTCAATTAAATATTTAAAAAAAATAATTACTTCAAAAAGAAACTTGTATGTCTGAGAAAAAAGGAAACGACTTACCTTCAAGTAGTTCGACGATGAAGAATTTTACATCTTCTTTATAAAATTCGATGTACTTATGTATGTAGGAGCTAAAGCGCTAAGCTAAATTCTAATCCCTTTTTAAAGTATACTTACATGACACGTAAAGAGAGTAAATTGTAAAGGTATGATCGCGACAAAAGACACCATTTGATGACATTGGTCTTTTTCTGCTGTTTTCCAAACATGATGTAGATCAGAAACTTCTTCGTCCTCCGTAATGACACAATCCGAATACAGATATATATTATAGAATATTTAACACTGGTCTGGTACAGAGAACAGAGTAGTCCGTTGTTTAATGCTAAAATGCAGTTGCAACTAAGTTAATAAGACGTATCACCATCATATGAGTATGTGTCCTTTAACTTATTTTTAGCTATTTAGGGACGCATCGGCGATAGTTAAGTGACTTAAGTTTGTTAATTCAGTCTCACGTCAGTCAGTTTCAGTCAGTATCAGCCCTCATTAAATTAGAAATTTTCAGCCCCAGTCAGTCCCATTTGGTGACTGCGTCCGGGGAAGATTGGAGCGCAGACTTGTACAACATTAGAGAGATGCGAATACAAGACGACGTGACTAGGAAATGTTATAAAATGGTACCTGAGGATAGACAGCGAGACGAGAGAGGAGTGCAACAGATCGCCGCGATTTTCCACCTTAGTTTAAAACTTGCTGTGGACGAGGGAAGGTCGCTCGCTTGATTCTTCTTGTCTGTGTCTTCTTGTGAATTTCATCTGTAAATTGTGAGTGAAATAGTTGTTACTCTAGTTGTTGTTCTTGTTGCCACTTGGTTGGATTGGAATTGGAAAGATTTTATTCCTCATTTGAGTTCATATAAAACCAGATTTGTTGAATCATAATAACATCTCCCAACAACTCCCAAGTGTCCCAAGAGTGAAAACCAAAATCTTGAATAATTTGCCAAATGCTAAGGGAGCGGACATAAAGGGCGTCACTGTTTTGGACAATTTTGGGACTTACCCAACCCTAAATGTGACGGTTTTAGTATTTTAAATCCAGTCACTTCTAGGCTTATATGACCTGTATGTATAATTATAAGGAAATTGGTGACACCGTTTGTGTACGCTCCCTAAAGGCTATCTTTATTCTATACAGTTGAACAGATGAACGATAAGCCTGAAGTTTAAGTTGTGAACATACTGAGATTATCACAAGGTGGCGAAAAGTTTACACAAATTTTTTACTGGGTAATTCTGTTTAAATTATTTAAAAAAGAAAAACTATTTACTGACCATGTAAATTGTAATGGAATTGTTTTTTAAGTAAAAGTTTCTTATATACAGCTCACGGTTTACGGTTTAATTTTAGCGGCCCTACCTTGACACAACAATCAATCAATCTTGAATTTACAGAGCTTATTATGGTTTTAAATTCAATGCCATTATTTCCAAAGCAAGTACATTTTAGGGTACTCAGTCATGTTGTTGTTTTCTTATTTATATTTATTGTTTATTAGGCACATATACCTGTGTTCAGTTTTGATAAGTACAGTGAAGGGACTACTTTTGTTTAG
Source organism: Dicyrtomina saundersi (assembly GCA_034695245.1). Lineage (NCBI taxonomy): Eukaryota > Metazoa > Arthropoda > Collembola > Symphypleona > Dicyrtomidae > Dicyrtomina > Dicyrtomina saundersi. The sequence continues at coordinate 14,714 of JAQFZE010001032.1, read as the reverse complement.
GAGACATTTTCATGGTCAAATGGTGAGTCTTATAATAGCCCAACACTTAATGATTATTAGAACTGTAGGATCATCACTACTACGGCTACGGTCTGAAATTACATTCAAATTTCAAATATACACTTCTGAGGAATGGTTGAGTTAGAGGACGGCCTCCACGGTCTTAGTCTTTCAAAGTGAGTTTCAAATAATATTGAGAACAAAAGCAAAGTTGTCTTGCTTACTAATGGGAGCGTGCATAAATTACGTTATATGATTTTGGGAGGTAGGAGTTCAAGCTGCCTATGCTTTTACAAGGGCGTACATACCAAAAAAGGAGGGGTAGGGGTTCAAAATTTCGTATTTTTGTACCACGTAATTTATGCATATCCGGGATGCTGATTTTGGCCTCTCTCTCTCTGCTCTCTCTCTCTCTCTCTCTCTCTCTCTATGTCGATAATAATAATGACAGGCCTCAGGCTGGCTTGACTACTCTTGCATAATAATGTTCCTTTCTAAATGTGGATTTATCTCTAGATTCATTTAAGCTGACGAAGCATTTTTAGCTTGGGTAGATGTATATTTGGGGATTCACCGTGACCATTATATATAAACGGACAAAATAATTATGTAAAATTGTTATTTAATGTTCTCCTGCATTTTAAGCTAAAAAATTTCGGAAAATCCCATAATTAACTGGTGGATTCGTATTCATTTACCATGAATTATATGTACATATACAATACAAGATAAGAACAGCAAAATTGTGTTCGTCTAATATTTGAATGTAGCAATGTAGGTGTACCTTCCCATGAGTATTGTAACACTAATCGCAAGTTTTTAAAAAATTGTCTTAACTACTTAATTCGGAGCAGTTATGAAAAAAGAATGAGTGGATTTCCTATATACTTTTGTTTTGCAGTATATAACCATCTTACGCCACGCAGTCTTGTGTGTCATGTGTACAAGCATTATGCACACCAAGTGTTTTGTACTTTTTTATTAACTATATAAGTATCATTATCTACATATTACATCACTGCATGTATCCCATGTGCAAGAAATATCTGTGTGTATGAAAGAAGTTGTAGTCGTTAAAGGACATGGTACAGTTAGTTGGGAAAACCGGACCCCAGTGGCGGATATAGAAAAAGTTCATGCGGCGGGCTGATTCCGTACTCTGAGGCCATTTTGAATTAAATGCCCGGGTTCGCCCATGTTAAAAGCTGACTTAGGGTGGGACTAAATCACCTTAGCCTCCCCATGGATCCGCCCTTGCCGGACTCCTGTTATATTTTTCTGAAAACCACGTATATTGTAGAGAATTTGATGCCTAACCACTTTCCCAAAGGCACTTTCCTCAAATATTAAAATTTTACCCCCAAATCCGGGGGGGGAGGGTCAAATGTCAAACATTAAATCGTATTGAACTCACGTAAAACTATCATATTCGGTGTAGAATTTGCTGCTGATTAATGTGGTGATCTTTGTTTTGCCTAAAACCGTGTTTGACCCTATTTTGGGTCAAATGTCAAGAATAAAAATAGCTGCTCATTTTTTGAATTTACAATACTATGTGGTGTAGAATTTTCGGCTGATTAACAACGTGATCCTATTGTTAGCTAAATACTAAAGTTTGACCCTATTTTCTGGTCAGCGGTAAAAATGAGCCCAAAATAGGGCCAAAATTTTAGCAAAACGAATACACTTCGTGAATTAGCAGCAAATTCTTCACCATATATGTTAATTTCACATGAACGCAATGTGCTTATAATGTTTGAAATTTGTTCTCCCATTTCGGGGTAAAATTCTAATAATTGAGGAATATTCCTTTGGGAAAGTTGTTGGGCATCAAATTCTCTACAATATAAGTGATTTTTAGACAAATTAAACGGTGACCCGGTTTTCCACGCTAACTGCCATGTCCTTTAATTTTGTAGTTAAGTTAAAGACTCTGTTACAGTATGCATTTATTATTATATAAATGTAATAAGTAATATACTTGGGTAGGTATCTTTAGTGTGCAAGACTGCAAGAAAATTGAATAAAATAATTGAAAATGAGTTTATTCAGGAAATATCTTATGTAAGTAAAGATGTTTGTTCCGTGAGACATAGACATAGCAATAATGCAAGGAAAAAGTCACGAGGTTTCAACTTTGTCTTGATGTCAAAATCACAGTGCGATTCATTATCATACGGATTTTGGCATAGATAGATGGATAACCCGCCTCGAGCCAAATAGTAACAGGACAGAAACAGAATATAGATGTAGACAATGCTTAATTGAGGTCAGCAATGTGGATGTGGATAGACATGAAGGTACTTATGCCCAATATATGTGTCAAGTGTAGGAAATGCATTGTGTGTGTGGAATTCGCAAAAATTGGAATATGTATACTGATAGTACTATAAGTATACTTACAATAAAATGAGTTCTTCCATAATACAAAATGGGTTTACTTGTTATAATTCACAATCAAAATCCACTTTTCATTCAGTTTCTCACAAGGAGGTGTTTTTTAAAGAGGGGTGTGCTTGTCTATTGCTCTTACTATCGTATTTTTGTAGTATTACTCAAGTAGTGTAAGTCATAGTTAGTTTACTGTAATGCACGTACCAGATATTATTCCTATGAGTGCGAGTGTAATTTGTGTGTGAGTGTCTCTCTCTGCTTATCGTTGTTTCTTTATTATAAGGGAAAGTTTTTGTGTGCCGTCTGCATATTTTTGTTAGAGTTCGATAAACTCCTTATTCCTTTTGAATTCCAAGTTGGAGAGTAACATTGATATTTTAGTTTTCGTCACATTCTTGGACTTGGGGGGAAGATATGTACCGTAAGACTCCAAATAGCTCCCGCGGGGGGAGGGGAAGTTATGTCAATCTTTGCTTCAAACCCGGGTGTTAGTTTGAAAATGCAAGTTAATTAATGCAAATAACAAAAAAGAAAGCCAACAAGACCCCGGAAGTTAAGTCAAATGTTGCCCTAGACCTGGGAACTAATAGAGATCCGGGAAGTATTTGGAGCTTTACGGTAACTTACCTTACTGTGTGGTAGAGCAGGACCTATATTATATAATGGACTATGGACTGTAGCTAGATATTGTAAATAATTCAGGCTATGGGGTTTTAGAGATGTAGGCCTTTTATTTTTCAATACATATATAGCCTGAGCTGAGGCTTACTGACTGAGTGACTGACTAGTGAGTGACTGGCGACTAGCGTATTGGATTTACGTGACTGTTTGCCCGTGCTTTTCTGTCTCGTGTTTCTGTGTACTAACAAACTAATATGATAGCAAGAGAAGTACTACTACAAAAGGTTTCAATAAATAGTTATTTTAGTTTTGAAAAGAAGGTCTATAGTGTCTATAGCGTGTCTTATCTATACGTATGTTGATATTGTAGTACCCTTGGTGTTACTTTTGCTTAGTTTTCCACTTGAAGCTGTTGTCTACCTGTACCTGCATGCACACTCCCTTCATATGCATAGTGCTGCATGTCTAACGTGTAATCGATTTCCTTCCGCCTTCCGCGTCTTCTGTTGGTTATTTGGCTTTGGTCATGTTTCATTTCGATCATGTACGTGCAGTACGTCGTATATCTATGTAGGTAGTCGACATATATTTGAATTGGAATCAACGTGGGATTTTGATGGAGAGTTAGACAGATGGAATTTTTTTTCCTTGTCTTCACTCTGAATCTTTTATACTTTCCTTCAAGTTGTGAAAGTTTTGAAGGCGATAGACGATTGACGAATGATGATTTTTTAAGAGGATTATTTTATTGATCAATGAAGAGTATTGTGAATAGATGTGCTGCATGTTGTACTTGGACGCTGCACGAGACGTGAGCGTAATCGATTGAAAAGAATTAATTAGTTGAATGTATTGTGAAGAGGCACTAGAGAACTTCGGCCTCCAAGAAAATAATGTATAAATGCTGTGCTTCGTCTCGAAGCGCAATAAGTGATGTGCCTGTAGTCCATGCATTTAAATTTAGACAATTACAATTGACAATGTGTTTGATAATGTAAAATACATTCTCTTAGGCTACAGGCTATCGCTGCGCTGTGGGGGATTCAGGGAATATAGAAGTCTTGATGCTTATGTAGTTTACATAAGTAGCAATCAAATCAAAGTTTGGATGCATGGCTGGTTGACGTCCACGTTTGACGTTGGGGTTTGGGTTTTCCGTATTTTATGAAGAAGGAGAAAAAATGAAAAAGCCTTGGTTGGTGCTGCTATTCTATCAGTAGTAGTTACGACAATTATTATAATATTTGATATGCATAGTATGTATGGGCTGAATAATTGTAAGCATGCCTGGAGTTGGCAATATCAATAAAAAGACACGCAAATGAATGAAGGATTCATGAACAGGATCGACTGTCATGTGTTTGATCTTGAAACTGCACTAACTACACTACTGGTACTGGGTTATCATGAAGAGCAATAGCGAAATTGAAACATGCGTACATATCTACATGTTCAGATTATGTGCCCATACTCTTAAAATACATCCCTTAAAATTGAACTAGCGATCAAAAATGCAATTATTCAACTAACTCAAGTACTTTTGGTGTGTGGTAGTTTGCCCTTGAAGTTTGGGAATAGTTATGATATGGAACAATTTTGAATGATAATCAAATTAAAATTAAAATAACATTATCACAACTTGAGTGTATAACCATCATGTGAAAAGTTAGTACTAATTTGTATGATTAAAAGTCGTTGAATTTACCAAATTTGCTAACAAATCACTTCTTGATTTATCACTACTGTAATTATATAGTACTTTCTGGAACAGTGGAACATTTTACACGCTTAGCTCACAAACATTCTATAATTATACACTTTACTTGGATCGGTATAACTTCACCCTCTCTCTCCCTCTATCTACATGACAAGGGGTTTGAAGGTTTCCTGGCACTGGAAATCGTAAATATTGCGAACTGTCTCGTTAAGGTCACGCATTCAGTTGCCATTTGACTGTTTGCTGTATACATAATTATATTGATAGGTTTCGGGTGGAAAGGGCTAACTAGGAAGTTTTAGGTGAGAGGAAGGATTGGGAGCGTAGGTAGGTACGTACGTGTGGATACTCAACATTATTGATTGCTCCACAACTGTAAGGAAATACTGGAATTATAGCTACAATCGGTTTTGTTATTTGATTTGTTTGATTAGTTCACTGTGTGAGAGACGAGACGATGGCTCCTGCACCCACAAGTACGAAGACGCTGACTTCAGCTAACAATGGCACTGTGATGAAAACAACCGAAGAGTCATTGAAGCTGAAGAATAATGCTACCTCGAATAATTTATCTCCAGCTTTGAGTAGCAACGGAAGGGCGAATGGATCTGGTTTACACGAAGATGCAATCAATTCCAAAAGGAAGAGTGTAACTGCCATGTCGAAGTCAAGTAGTAAAAGAGAGGGAGAGGAACCCCTACAGCTGGTCTGGAGAAATGTGATTCTTTTTATTTACCTCCATCTTGCCGGTTTGTATGGAGCCTATCTCTGGGTGTCTGGACAAGTCATGTGGCAGACCTTTCTTTGGGGTAAGCAGTTTTACTTTACCAGTCATATATGATCTAGGTATTTCGTACCTTCCTTAACTTTTATAATGAAAATAAAAGGGAGTAAAATATTTCATTTCTTGGGTGAAAATTGCTAATTGTATTTATCTTTATTTGTTTGTAAATCCTTCTAGGTTTCCTTTTCTATTGCATGTGTGGTTTCGGTATCACAGGCGGGGCTCACCGATACTGGGCCCATCGGTCCTTCAAAGCAAAAACACCACTTCGGCTTATTTTAGCTTTCATGCAGACGGTAGCTTTTCAGGTAAATGAACTTGGTCTAAAGTTTTGATTTACTCCGTGACTGAAATTATGATTTAAAAATTACTGGTAAACTTATAACTATTTACTAGCTCGATATGATCATAAATAATAGTTATTCATACTTAACCCCTTAGAATGTCAGGCTGAAATTATTCTATTAGCGAAAGTGGTGAAAAAGGTTGGAAAAGTATAAAGATCTCAGGGTTATTGTTGGACGGCCATGACACAAAACTGAAATTAGATGTGTTTTTATTCATTTTTTTTTTACTGAAGAGCCATCGGGTTTACCTTGATCGTTTCGAGTTGTTACTGTTGGAGCGGGGATATTAATTTAAGTGTAGATGTAAAAAATAGTATTTCAATGTATTTACACCACTGCTCACTGCTCGAAATTGAATGTGGGTGTTATTGTTTTTGAACTAAACAGAATAGTATTCATGAGTGGTGTCGAGACCATCGAGTTCATCATAAATTTACTGAGACCAATGCAGACCCACATGATGCTCGGCGTGGGTTCTTCTTTGCCCACATTGGTTGGTTAATGTGTCGAAAGCATAAAGACGTCAAGGAGAGAGGGAAAGCTATCGATATGTCCGATCTGGAAGCTGATCCGATTGTCATGTTTCAAAAGAAGTAAGTGATGTATTATTGACAGAAGTTGGGCACTCAGTACTCACTACTCATCAATAGTTGTGGATGGATAATGATTAATTTTTCTGATTTTCATAGCTACTACATCCCTTTGGTGCTGACCATTTGCTTCTTCATTCCAACATTAGTGCCTTGGTATTTCTGGGGTGAGAGTTTCGGTACTTCGTGGTTTTTTGCAGCTCAATTTCGATACTGCATCACACTTCACATGACTTGGTTGGTAAACAGTGCAGCTCATATGTGGGGACTCCGACCTTATGACAGGTATATATCAACCACACCACAAAACTAATTACTTTGTACATTAGCATTGGCACGATTTTATGATCTTTATACAGTTTGGTTTTGTACAAGCCAAATAAATAGTAAACTTTTATTTCCTTTCATTTCATCATCGTTCCAGGCTACCCAAGATAACTTCTGTGCTTCAAGTAGTTTAAGGCTATCATTATGATTTAGATAGTTTGTTTATCCTTGCGTCTGGTTAGAGTTTTAATCTGCTCAGTAATTATACTTCCAAAACGGTGTGCGAAAGCGAAAGCCACGGTTCGCTTCAGACCCAAGCTACGTTTCGCTTTTACGCTTTTGCTCACGCAGAACAAAGCGGAAGCTATGTTCAGTTTTGTTTTGTTTTGTATTTAAGAGTTCATCAACTTGACATATCCCACACCTGCATTTGACTTGAGTTAAAGAACCCAAAAAATACGTGGCGCATAACCCTAAAGATTCGCTGGTTGATTAAAGTCTCAGAAAATGCAGCATGCATGATGCATGACTTTTGCGTGGTAGCAAACTGGAAGATCATAATGAACCTTAAAATTTAATCCTGCAGATTTATCTCGATTATAGCACTGAGAGCAAAATTGTTTTTTACTTTATGCTTTTTACACTTGGAGGAACAACTTAATGGTGATTCTGAAGTGTACATGGTGTTGTTTTGTATTGTATTGACAAGTGGTAACAAAGGACACGGATGAACCTACGATTAAAGTTGAGTTCAAGGAAGGTTTTCAACTGCTCTGTGGAAAAATACCCGATTTAATTGACATTTTTTGCAGTTGACTTAATTTACAATTATGCCAAGTGGGACAATCGCATTAACTGCAACAAAATGTTTTGCAATGCACCTAAATCTAAGCTGGATGTAAGTTAATTGTTATTTTTTAAATTTTTAGTTCAATAAACCCATCTGAAAACAAAACGGTGTCATTCTTGGCTTTCGGTGAAGGCTGGCATAATTATCATCACGTTTTCCCCTGGGATTATAAGACGGCCGAAGTTGGAGCCTACCAGTATAATTTCACAGCTGCTTTCATTGACTTTTTCGCTAAAATTGGTTGGGCTTACGATCTGAAATCTGTTCCTAAGAACATCGTACTGCAAAGAGTTGCTCGAACTGGTGATGGAACTCACAAAGACCATCCTAAAAATTCTACTGGGCAGACCACGACACATCATCATCCAGAAGCTGGTCCTTGGGGTTGGGGTGATCAAGACATTCCGCCAGAAGATATCCAAATAACACAAACACTCTACAGTCAAAAAGAAGAATAAGGTTTAAGTAAACGTAATTTTGCAGTAAAAATGAGAATGTAAGAATGAGATCATCTAAGAGTGAAAAGATTATATGATTCGAAATAATGAAATTTAAGAGACGATGAAAAAAACATTGACATTGCTTTGCAGCTGTTGAGATATATGTATGTATATTAATGTTGTTATTTGTTCGTATGCGAAGTAGGTAATCAATATAACTTAGTAAGTTTCTTATTTGCTATGTATAATTATGTATATATAATTATATCATATATATGTCAATGTACTTCGGAAATTTATACAGTTACGAAAATACGTACTGATATTTTAATATGCATATTGTAGTATGGTTAGTAGTACATGCTATATGTAATCGACGTTCTTTGATGTGAATCCTTTGGACGAGAACGTGTGATAGTAGGTACTACGAACGAAGCAGCATGTAGCACATAGTAACGGCAGTCAGTCTGCATTCCAACTTTCAAAATAAGCAATCAGTGTGTGTAGTGTAGTTCTAAATACGTACACCTGTAATTATTTTATACCTGGGATTGCGTAAGCAGGTTTAAAGACGAAAAGACTTGTAAACGATTATGTAATGGTGCAATACATAGCACATCAATATTGTCCGATTCCGAAGATCTAGTTAGTTGTTGTTCGCTGCTACAATACGCATATCCGAATCATCATATTTTAAAAAATTTGCAGCGTTTACACAATTGATGGATGTAATTATCTGTTTTTGTAAGTAATAATATTGATTGGTAAAGCTGCAAAATTAGATATTAGGTATAGACCCTATACTAAATGTAATTACATACTTCTATATGTGTAAAATTAAATGTTGTAACCGTTGAAGCTACATCCCTGACAGAACCAATACTAGTTTATAGTTCTGTTTTAATATGACCTATGTTCTGTTACATATGATCTGATTAGTTTAGTTTATGTACCTTGCTCGTTTTGGCCTTCCATTAACTAATTCCCTTGTGCTGTTTTTCCTTTTGAGCTCAGTGGAGAGGAAAATAGTACTTTACACAGTAGTTACTATTAGTCAATATTATTATTATTATTAATGTGTGCTAAAAATACCTTCCAGTCACATTACCCCTGTCAGCCAAACACCTTTTTAAGGGTGTAAATGGCTCCATGCTCTGCTGTATTAATTATATCTGTATGTATGTTGGTACCTACGAGCAAATTAAACTTTTCAAAACCATTCTGTCCGAATTCTGTCCATTCCATTATTATTCAAGCCTTATTGTATGAATTAGTGATTATATCATATTCTACCAGATATTATTTAAATATGTTATTATAACACCCAAGACCTATATTGTTCTACTCTAATCCATTAATCAAATAGTGAATGTTATGCAACTTTTTGGTCTGAATTGTACTATCGATCTTCTCTACACAATGTGAGATTTTTATATAGTAAGTGCTGTAAAATAAATAAAAAAATAGTAGGTAGGTTTGGAGGTTATCGTAGTCAAAAGATTCAAATTATTAATTAAATTAATATGCAATACGCTTGTACAAAGAAGTTAATCTCTTGACTTCAAGTAAAGTCCTGTAAATTCCTATGATCATCATGGCAAGAAATAGGGAAATAGTTTCCTTTGTTGATTATTGAGAAATTCAAACATTAATCATATAAAATTGAAATTAGTTGCGTATTAGAATAATCACTACAATAGCTTTTCACGCCTTGATTTCGCAGGAATTACACAACAAAAAAACTTATTTTGACTTAAGATGCAATATTATCTGAAACAACTGTCAGTGGTTACTTAATGAAGGTATAGTACCTAGTAATAGTTTATGTATGTATACAGTAAGGATGAAAGTTCAAGTGGTTTGTATGAACTTAATATATTGTTTTTTTATGTGTGAATCTTTAGTCTAACACTAAAGGACTCCAACATTTCCTATATGTATTATTACATGTTATGTCGTACGTATGTGGTGTACCGTTTATTAAAATTGATATTGATCTTTGTCACCAGGTGGAGTTAATTATGACATGCTTTGTTTGTTTTTTTGCCCTAAGGGCTTCAAAGATTAAGATACTGAAGAATGACTCTCCTGATTAACTAGTTTCTAATAATTTCATTGATAATAAGTATTAGTTGCTGAGACAAGCATATGAGAATAAGAGATCTTAAAACGTATCATGCCATCCATGTTTCAACTTCCTTCGTGATGAAGCTACTAACGCAGCAAGCGATCATTTATTTTTCCAGTATATGAGGCCGGACATTTTAAATATGTATGTAGGTATAATAATTATATAGTTCAATATATGGCTGCGAAAGAATTCAATTTGTTATATTATTGTATTCCATGTAAAAGCGTTACACATTTCCTATGCTATTTATACTAGTTAACATACGAAAATAAAGGGGGGAAATTTAATGGTGAAAAATTTGGTTTCGATTTCAGCAGTAAAGGGAATATTTGTTGTATTTTATTTTAATTTTAAATGAACATCATATTTTACATTTTTCGTATAATTTTACCGGTATACGGACATTAGCTACCCGGACAATTGCTACCCAAAACCCAACCTAGGACATTTGCTACCCATGGCTAAAGTAGAAATAAAATGCATGGACAATATTTATGAGTGTACCGTGATAACAAGGCATCGTTAAAATAGTTTATTCATGCTATTACTGCTAATGATAGAAGATTATATAATTGTAGATGGTAGTTCAAAAATGATATTTAAAAGTTATATATATATTATTATATATATAATTATTATATATTATATATCTTCACAATTAATTTTTTAAATTAATATACCTTGCATATTAAGGCAGATTGTAAATGATCAGATGATGATGAGATAAGTAAATGTTAGAACCAGACAACAAAAAGCCATTGCAGACACGCTACAATAATTACTAAAAGACAAAAAACGGTAACAATAAAATTGTAACGTATTCTTAAATCTAATAAAATAAATAAAACTCCATATAAGTCTAAATGTAAGTACCCAACCTAGTACTTAAATATAATTTTAAAACAAGAAACTGTCTTTTCACCATAATTAAGTCATAAAAAACAAATTTACTTACATTTCAGTCTCATTACAGCAATCATTCTTAATATTATTATATGACAGGGGTTCGGTCCCAAAGAGACCAACGCCGCCGAGGCCTTTATAATTATTGCCTATTGCAATTCTTAATATGCAGGGTATATTAATTAGAAAAATTAATTGTAAAGATAATATATAACTTTTAAATATCATTTTTGAATGACCATCTACAATTATTTCATCTTCTATCATTAACAATAATAGCATTAATAAACTATTAATAAACTATAAACGATGCCATGTTATCACGGTACATTCATAAATATTGTCCATGCATTTTATTTCTACACTAGCCATGGGTAGCAAATCTCCTAGGTTTGGGCGTGGGGTAGCAAATGTCCTAAGTTATGGGTAGAAAATGTCCTAGGCTGGGTTTTGGGTAGTAAATGTCCGGGTAGCAAATGTCCGGTAGCAATTTTCCGGGTAGCAAATGTCCGGTAGCAATTGTCCGGGTAGCAAATGTCCGGATAGAAGTAACACCGGAGTATACTGAAAGAATTAATATTCTTATCATTAAACCGCAGGCACGAAAGCATGTTGATGCAGGTCTGCCACCTGAATATAACTGTATATTTTAATTAGGAGGTCTAGAGAGTCTTCGACAAATCTGAAGGCACGCCTCGTCCAAATTTTGAACACTTTCCAGGAAATTAAATTAAAGCTTTAATATACTTTGTTTCTTCCAGTACTGTCACAATTAATAATACATTGAGCATGCATAGCTTGACGCATTAGCATGGGCAAGAGCTAATGAATGAAGTAACTAAAAATCGAGGAAGATGGCCGACGGAAGGCACGATTGGATTAAAATGAGAAACGGTTTTAGCTATCCTGTCACATCATAGCAGGAAATTGAGAATGTTGTGGAATATAATGAGATTTGGAAATAGCAATTCATAAGATACCTTTATACTTAAGTAGACTAACACGGAAGTGAGAGGAACCTTGAGAACTTTTATGTCAACGCTTGTGAATTCACTTCCCCGCTATAAACAAAGTTTAAATTCAAAAAAACTAATTTGATGTTATTAGCTTGACTGCTGCTAGCATATTTTGTAATTTACTCCGTCAGTATGTATTATACATAGTCCTTAAATCCATTAACTGTAGAGTCATACCCTTAATTATCAGCGTTTTTAATCACCATCACTGCACAGGCAGTGCAAGAAATAAATTGTGTTATTATATTGACACGAGCCATTGAGCCATATCATGCCAACAAACCTACCATTTGTACAGGTATATTGATTTGTTTGTTTTAAGTTATTGGAAAATCAATGTAACAACAAGAGAAATACAAATCCATAATTATCTAAAGGGATTTTCCGTGCGTTATTATTACTGTACACTTTTGAGAATTTTAGAGTATCTGTGTAAATGACCTAAATAAAGAAACAACGACATGTGACTAATATCTAAATCTAATGTTTTAGCTCATTTAGCGGCATCACTACACTCGTCATCATTATTGATACAACTGAAATACTCAATTGTTGTCACGTCCACCATGATCCGTTCTTGCTTATGTAGAAAAGGGAAGTAGTATTAAATTCGTTGAATCTTCCTTGTACAAGTGTTAAGTATACATACTAAAAGCAAAACAGTAAGCAATTGTGCACTTTACACTGCAAAACCCAGAATTAAAAATATTATAAGCTTGCCCTTGCATTCAGGCCAACTCAGAACTCAGAAAATTGTTTCCTTAAAAAATCCACACTGTAATTTAGGTTCCTGACACCAAGGTAATTCTACACAATGAGTGTACCTTACATGCAAATTTAGAGTGAAGCAGGATATCTTATTTTAAAATTAAATGAAATACAAGCGTATTTTTATTTCCTCCTTCATGGATATTATTATCCTTTTATTTTGGATAGTGGAATTAGAAGCATTAGTAAAGTTATTATATTTGAGGATTCATGCCCTTGCTAAATGGGCTTATATATTTTTTAATGAAAACAATTTTTTTTTATGAAGTATTTTGTCGTGTTTAATAGTATATATAGGTAGGTAATAATTAATCATGGGTGATAATACTACACATAATTATGAGTATGATTCCCACGAAACCTGGGGCATGGAGATACAAGACAGGAATGACTTTAAATCCATGGACTGCATTAATTACTGATTTTCCGCCTCAAGCAAACCTTTCCACAAAAAAATAATTAATTTGGTTCGCCGCAGACAATTAATACGGGTGCTGGTTGGTGGTGGCAGGACAAAATAGTTTCAAGACCTGTAAGTTTTTTAAACAATGGTTTAAGAAATTCTATTGAGCTTGTAACTTGTGTTCCTGAACCTAGTATTTCGCAGTCACTTAGAGTGTTATATATTTATGATCTTAATAAGTTTGATTGTACGTTATAAAGAAGGATATTGTTATGTAGAGCTTCCGTCTAATATGCACAAAAGTTGGTACTTGAGTCCCCAGTTCCCTCTGTGACAGCGTGTGACAGCGTGTGCCGTCAATTATAGACAGATACCTGAGATTTTCAGATTTTTAAAAATTTGACTGCCATCAACTGTAAGCGGTTTAGTGCTGCTTTATAGCAATTCAGACATATTTGTCTGAGATAATTTCAAAATGATGGACTTTGATACTATGTTGGAGCATGTAGGGGAATTTGGAAAATATCAAAAGATATTATTTCTTTTTCAAGCTCCATTCGCATTTTTTCTTTCCTTCAGTTTATTCGGTCAACTTTTTATGATTTTAGCACCGTTAAATTACTGGTGTAGCAACGTCCAGTTCTCTGGTGGTCTCCTTGACGGTCAAAGGTAAAGGTTTTGAACTTTTTTGTATATAGATTACTAATACTTATTTCAATTCAATCATGAACATAAAGTGATTGCAAACATTGTGGACTGTATGGTTTTGTTTTGGTTAATTTTTCACATTTTTGTGTCCCCAGGAGAAATATCACGAGTCCGTTTGATAACCCGTGCCAACGCTTCATCGTGAATCCAAGGAGTTCAAACCATCTTCAGGAGTTTTTGAACTATTTAAACTCTGATGGGTAAAAAAAGACTGCATGCATACATTATGTGCTAAATTTTCTACGACAGTGATAATTGTACAAATCGTATTTAAATTATAATTTTATATATATTGATAAAGGGTTTGCAATAATGGAGATACTTCTGGGAGCTGTATCAATGAATGCGGATCACGGGCAATTAGCAAGCGTCAGGTATACCAACCTCCACGATTTCCAAATCAGTTAAGCTCACCAAGAACGACAACAACAACTACTACTACTACCACAATTTCATCAGCTAGAAGCACTACTTCCACTTCTACCACCACTGCCACTTCCACTACTGCGACATCCTCTTCTAACCGTAATGGGGAAAGTAGGATTGAGGCTAGTTTGATTTCCCAGTCATGTGGCCAAGAAACTTGGACCATGGGCCCTGAAGCATGGCTTAATACATCAGTAGCACCTCAAACAAAACCTGAGGGATGGGAAAGAGAAACTTGTGGCCGAAATTGGACTCACAATCAAACAGAGTTTCCATACACAACAATTCTGACTGAGGTCAATATACAAATATAAGTTCACGTCAACAATAAATTATCGATGTTAAAAGG
>JAQFZE010001031.1:0-20386 GCA_034695245.1 Dicyrtomina saundersi | reverse complement strand
TTCAGGTTGTCAAAAAGGTAATTGGATACACTGAAAATTTGTAACAGTCCGAGTATGCCTAACACAAGAAAATTAATACAACGTTGTTAACAATTTCAGAGCTTGATCACGTTCGTGAACAAACATCTGAATAAGATTAATTTAGAAGTTTTGGACATCGACAACCAGTTTCATGACGGCGTGTATTTAGTGCTGCTTATGGGTCTCTTGGAAGGATATTTTGTTCCTCTGTACGAATTCCACTTAACTCCAAAAGATTTTGACCAGAAAGTATTCAACGTTGCCTTCGCTTTCGAGCTAATGCAAGATGCTGGCCTTAGCAAACCAAAAGCGCGACCAGAGGGTTAGTTGACTTTATGCCAGTAATTATAAGTAGTCTCAGCTTTCTTGTATGATATCAGGGTTTATTCAAACAGGTCAATTTTCGTTGTTTAAATTAAATTGCAAATTTAATTTATGAAATACCTTATTATTATTCTGCCCGTTGCGCAGATTTAATTGGAGAACCTTAATTCTGACTGAAATCTTTTATTTTCAGATATCGTGAACTTGGATCTGAAATCAACACTGCGAGTCCTCTACAACTTGTTTGCAAAATATAAAAACTTAGGTTAGGCTCGCGTTTCTGTGGACATAAGGGTGCTATTCTATTAAATAGTGCCTTTCTACGTCGTAGAGTGTTTTCTTTAATTCAAGTGAAATAATGTTCTGAAATATAAAAGTAACTTAATTCGGATATTTCGTATTTAGCGTATTGACATTAATTTTTAACATTGATAAGCTGCAGTGACTAACATACTTGTTTGTGTTACTATATTGCTTTTAACTTTTTAATTAATGTATTTCCGTTTATAAGTGAAATAACTGACTTATTAGAATTAGTCTGTGTAAGAGTAAACTACCAAACTTCTCGTATGTTTTAATGTTGATTCTTGTTGAAACAAAATATTATTTAGACTGAAACCAGTAGCTTCAAGATTTGAGTGGGTGATTACAATAAACATTTGGAATAAGTAGGAGCAATGCAAGATGAGCAAACAAGGCGCCGTTGTGCCAAGTAACTATTGGCATGCACTGGGTGATTCGGTTGCGAGTGCAAACGTTTCTACTTATTTATTGTTCATGCTCTGTTTTTTCAAATTTTGCTCACCTTGCAATGTTATAACGTGCCATGCTTTTCGGGTTTAGTTTAAATTTACAAATTGTTGTTTTTAAGTGTGTTCAAACTTTGCTATGTAAGAATATATTCATGCTCTATTTTATAATTTTCCATGAGTAATTACGCAACTGCCTTTACGAAAGTGTACAAGAAAAATGAGTATTAATGAAATTACTGTATTCTGGACACTGCAACTACCTAAAATAAAAGTTTTTATAATACTAATAGTAACAAACAAGGATATTTAAATAAACAGCCTATTGAGAATTAACAAATTAACTGAGTAATTCATTTGTTCGGAAAGCTTTTTAATATCATTTCCTGTACAATTGTACATGACAACAGGGCATCCCATACATGTGTATACATAATAAAAACAACACAAAAACAAAAAACAGATATAATAAACATACACTAGAAATTTTTCCGGTTGGTTCAGGACGTTCAGGTTTGTTCTTTGCGAAAGAACTAACAATATGTGGCCAATAGGGATTGTCCTGGACAGAACTAGAAACTCAGCTGCATTTTTTACTACGAATCCATTTGGAGTAAAATATGCTCCACCATAAAAGTACCTAAAAGGCACAAGTCCTTGTAATTGGTTCATAGTTATGAACGAAACTTTTCTTTCATTGTTAATTAAAAGTTTCATTCATATCTATGAACCAATTACAGGGACTTAATTAAATTATTAAGTTATTTGGGGCTAAATTCAATACAAATTTTACTGTACATCCCGTTAGGTATTGCTTAACTTAATGTTAAATATTCAACGAATTCACTCGTTTGCAAAACTGCTAAATCGAGTAAACGTATTTACATTATTGCAAATGCAATTATTACAATTTGTAAAATTTTGACCGGAATGACGTATCTGTGATGAATGATTGCCAGGCCGGAAAGTTACGTTCCATGTGCACATTTCGTAAGTGACGACTAAATGTGTCCAACAAAAAACAATATTTAATAAAATTGATAAACATTGTGGACAACATTCAGCTTTAATTCCGTTCAAATTATAATTCCCTTAGAGGAATACAAAAAAATATTTAGCAACAAAGCGATTTACTGTAAAATGCACAGGATTTATAAATAATTACCTATCAGTTCAAATTTGCGAACCACTCTCTGGGAACTTACTGACGGCGTTGTGTATTTAATATATCTGGTGACAAAATCAGTATCGTTTAGATGTATAGATGTAACTTTTCATTCGTAGTTCAAATACTTAAGTATTAAATCTAATGCATGTCCACTGACTATTCCCATGCAGTTAAAAAACTTGAGTCTAGCGAGAGTAATCTAATTCTTAGAAAGTGAAAAGATAAAATTCATTGATAATTTTTGAGTAATCCTAAAAGTTTTATGCGGATCCACATTACTACTGAGACAGCTTACCTAGACTTCCCTACCTCTCGTAGCATGTTATCTTTAATTTTATACGAAATAAAATATGCGGCACTATATATGTATAAATACTATTTTGCAGTTTTCCTACGTCCTATTTCCATTCCATGAATCTAACGAGCAAACGGAAAGACCCCATTTTCTGGGATTTTAACCAAATGTATCTAATGTATCTTATCTAATGTAATTAAGCATCATTGGTATAGTCTACGAATACCTAAACATGTTGCGCATATGGACGTTTACTATTTTTTTACAAATTTTAAACAAAGATTAAGGTTGGGCCATTGTACAGATACCGGCCGATTGCCATTATGTATAATATATAGGTACCAGACCAGATATAGTGTACAGATACTGACCAAATGTTATTGTCTGAACGAATGAGTGAATAAATAAATTAAAATGAATTTATTTCAAGTCAATAAGAGCTTATCGTCTACACAATATATTTTAAAATGTATATTCGGTAAAATAGTTTTCTAACTATTAATTTCTTATTAATTATAAGCTATGATTTTTAAGCTATTGGATAGGCTTAACGGATCCAACGCTCCAAAGGTTTGAAATTAACAGGTAAATCGGTTGCAATTAATGTAAAATACAGTTAACATAGCTTTACCGGAACTCTATTGAGACTTTTTTAAGCGTACAGGTCCTGTTTAAAATACTGTTCATTAAAAATGTAAAACAAGTTAAGTTAATTTCAAAATTAAAACTGATGCAAATCAACAGTAGATAGTACCGTTTGCATTCAAAGTAATATTAAGTATGTTTGAGCATGTGGGATACGAAATAGTATTACAAAAACTATACCTATTCTTTTTTGTTTGGCCAAATAAAAAAAAATCCACCCGTGTTTTTCAAAAATTGCCATGTTAAATGCTATAGAAAAATCAGTTTTTAATTTTGAGGCATTTTAAATTTTGTTTAAAATTTTTTAAAAATAGTAAACGTCCATATGCGCAACAAGTTTAGGTATTCCTAGACTATGCTAACGATGCTTAATTCGACTAACTACATTTGGTTAAAATCCCGGAGAATGGGGTCTTGCCGTTTCCTCGTAAGTTACTTTAATCATTTTCCAGTTTTTTAAGGAGCATTTAAACAATATGCCATACAAACCAAAAAAAAGTTATATATTCCGTTACAAATTAAAGCCAACTTGGACCTACCGTCAATCCTCTAATACAACCCGGGTCGCTGTATTAGATCACTCTATTTAAATGCTCCTTTAACATCAAAAAAATAAAAACCTCCATGAGTATATATTTAACCCCCTCGGGTATTCATTTAGTCTTTACTTCGCCGGTAGCTGTGGTGCAATATGTAGCCAATAATTAATCACATGCGATTAAATTTTAAAGTTTTACAAAAATTAAGATTAATGGACATACGATGCAACTAAACATTTATTTCTTTGCTAATCACTTCTTAATTATTTCAAAAATTTTAATGCTTAAATTCGTTTTAAAATTCGGAAATTTTCTTCTCCCAACACCCAAGTAAACAAGGACAAGCTCAGGAACAGATATGAAATTTTTTTTGGCTGAGGAAAAGCAGGGGAAAGTAGGGATGGCCCCGTAATGATGTCATCCATGACATGTCCTTTTCTGATGAGCCCACCTACCCCAACAAACGAATGAACTTATAGGATCCTTCCACCTCGTTGATGATATCATTTACGGACGATTCCCTATTTTCACTCACTCGGCTTCTCTATCTCTCTTCCTCATTTTCATTCTTCCCACTTCCCACTGAGCCTTTTTGAATTTAGAGAATAAGAATTAATTAGCATGCGCTGCACATAACGGCTCACACTTGCGCATTTTACTATATGCATATAGCTATAACTTCGGGAAAAAAATTTAATAAAGTCAGCTATAGCTAACCATGCACTTGGGTCGGCAGACACGACGTGAAGTTGTTGTAGTGTGAGTTCGGTGTGGAGATCTCAAGAAGTTGTAGGGATTGCTGGAACTGGAACTGGAACCGTGAGCGTGCGGTGCTCTTTTAAACTCTCAGTACACTCGGCAATATTTGTGTTTTATCAACACAACAATTTTGACAACATGACTTTTTAGTCATTTTTTCGGTTTTATTGTTTTGTGACAAATAACAAGATTTATACTTAAGTTGAGGATTTCGTGAATACATCCTAAGTTCTTCTTTACGCTGTATGTGAGTAAAACGAGTCATAATAATCATCCTGTATTTTTCTTGGTATTGTCGTTTTGTGTAATGTGCAAGCATGCTACTTGGATTCGTCTACATTTAAAAATATAACCATGATGGCTATTAGTGAATAATGCTACAAGAAATACGATACTTCTAAAGTAACTACTTGGGGAACAGTCAACTGTAACACATTTATACATTAGGAAATCGGTGCATTCGGTCATTCGGTGAGCATTTTTTAAGTATAAGTAATAATGTAGAGCACAAGCAACAAGGAATTCAGCTCTCGGATGGTCTCGAATTCGAGATAGCGTTGAAGCGACCTAGCGACCCTTATCACTTATTAATTTTGTGTGAAGAATTTAATCACGCTGTAAATTTTTGAGGTGTGATTTTAATTATTCAGTGATTAAACTATTCGAATACATATCTTAATGTCAACTACTTAATTTTATATTGCTCCCAGAATTAGGCCTAGCTGTAATTTTTCTCTTATTTACTAAGTAATTAATTTGTTTCTAACCCTACCAACAACTATAACTTCACTGTCTATAATTCAAGCATGTGCCTGTGTGCATTCCATTTATTTTTGTGTGTTAATATTGAATGTCATGCTCATATATCTATTGTTCGTAGTCGGTAACCTTTTAAGGTGTTATGTGAATTTGAGATTATGTGATATGAAGTTAGGTACAACTGATCTGAAATAGTCATAGTCATATTGGTAATTGTATGATCGGAAGTGCTCTATATTCAGTATTTATTCACGTGACACACTTAATTATTTAAGAAAGATATTTCCTGTGTACAGTATTCACACATTCAAGTATGTAATAGACCATCTATATAATATATCTATTCATTTTCAGATGACTGGAAATTTATTTCTTATTAGCATTTAAGTTGTAAGTAAACATAGAAAGGAAGTCTAGATCTTGAAGCAAGAAGAAATATGAATCGTAAATGTTAAACATACCCGAGTTGTACGTATTTTACCAAAGTCGTTCACCGGCACAAAAACTGGGCGAAGGAATAAGTTTAGAAACTGTACTAAATTCGCTAAAAATAGATGTGAAGCTTTATAGACGTACTAATGCTCCAAACTGTGACTGGTTAATCCATCCTCATTCACAGACCCAAGTCTGTGCGTTTGGGAACCTCTGTCGCACGTAGGTGGTAGGGTTAATAGTGATGAATTTTGTATTTTAAACCTTAAATAAGGAGTATAGGATAGAGACGATAGAGAATAGAATATCCTCATTTTTGTGCATGATTAAAAATATCACTAAGGATAACGTTAAAGTATACATGTGTATGCATATTGCCAATGAATTGCACATGTTGAGTTTAGTGATCCGGTAGATAATGTCTTAGTATGTACATACTGTGAGTTGATTGTCTTACAAAGTATACATATGACTACGAACAAGAAAAGAACTCTAGATTCAGGGTTTTAATGAACTACAATTCATAGAACTCAATATAATATATGTGTTTGGCAGAAAATAAGTTGAACCGGCGCAATTCCAACGCAGCGTGCAGTTGAACTGTAAAGTAAAAAAATATAATCAAAAATATGCTATCAAGACAATGTTTAGGTTTTTTATAAAATCACCTGTTTTTTTTCGCTTTAGAATAAAGTTTTTTCAAACTTTTCTATGAGTATTATGATTATGATATTCTATGTACTGTATGACTGTATGATATTCTATCGACATAATTTCAAATGAAAATTTAACAAATTACAACAATATGCATCATATTATGAAAAAATGTGCAATCGCAGCAAAGGTTTATAACCATATGTTATATGATTTTGTTTTATTAAATCAGAGTCTCTGATGAATTTATTTCTCAATTCAATTTCTATTTATGATTACACAAACGTAGTCAATACTCTGTATTTTTTCAATTCAGTATTTTGTATAATTTTTTTTTCATGCGTACCTTTGTTATATGGAGCCATCAGAATTTATTTTCTTTGTAATAGTGACAATATTACTATTTGATTGATTAACATCTAACATAAACATGTGCCTAAAACTTAAATATTATTTTCAAGTTGTAATATCTAAGGTATCTCTTTATTTTGCAGCTGGAACTATCCTTAGGATCAGATATTCATTTTTGTGACCAACTAGTTTATAATTCAAACATAGCTGGCTATTACTTGCCAAAATGGTTGCGGGAGACCTCACAGTGCACAGGGAAGTCGAATTGCAGGTACTACGAAATGATCTTTCAGGTGAACTCAATTTAATGCAAACTGATGGATCATTAAATAATTTAAAAAAAAAACTAAATTTCTCCATGATGTAGGAAGGATATCGATCGCCAATTGTAACCCAGAACGAGTTCGATATGGTGAATTACTCTGGTGACCTCATCACGCTGAAGGTCAGGGATTTAGACGGATTATCAGGAGCAGGGACTTCGACAGTTTTGTTCACCTATCCTCAGTCAATTACACTAGGAGAATTTGTAAATGATGCTGCCACACGCTTCAATATCCCTGTTAATAAATTTGAGCTAGTCTATCAAGATCAAAAGCAGGGTGAAATAGTAAGTATTTACGCAATATGATTGAGCCGTGATTATAGTTGAGTCAATTAAATCCTTCTTAGGTATGCTTGCAGATTTTGAAACATTTATTTTTTTTAGTATGAATTCAGTACACTTCCTCAGCAAGAAAGATTGTCAATAATGAACATAAGTCCAAGTAAACAAAAGGAATATGCAGTGACACTTGAAAGAAAAAGGATAAAAAAGACTAAAAACGTTGTCCGTAGGCTCGACGCCGAGCTGGATGCAGTGTCCCCACGTTTGGATGATTCTCCACAGCCGATGACCATTGATCCCCCGGTTGTCTTTTCCCCACCTAGAGTTGGGACATCCCGAGGTAAAAATCTTTTCACAACGCCTTAAATGAGTACTGCATGCATATTATCTGATGTTATGAAAAAGTGTGCAAATTGTGTTTGTAGATACTTTTATCAATGTTGGAAGGGAGTTTGTTGGTCTTAAAAATATGACGATGACGTGCTACCTGAACAGCTTAATTCAAAGTTTATTTTTCACTCCCGAGTTACGTAATGCCTTGTATACATACCAGTATGTTGACGATATCAAGAAAAAGAAATCCATAGCTTTTGCATTGCAAAAGCTTTTTCTTCAGCTCCAGGTAAAGCGAAAAATAATTTAATTTATAAAAAATATTTGAATGATTTTTCGATGATCTTAAAGCATTATTAAACTTTTCGTGCTATATAATATTGCGTCAAGAGATCGGTTAAAACTTCACGTGCATTGAATTCGTTGACGTGGATTTAATGGATTTTTTAGGCGCGAAAATAAACCTTTGATATATTGTGGCTGGGTAAATGTACTATATTTTCATTGTAGAAACAAATCAACACGTGTCCAATATTTCCTGTAATAAAGCAAATCCGTATCTTTCCAATTATGCCTAAAAGTAAAAACCCTCATCTTTCCGCTGAAATTTCTAAGGCATGATTCAATTTTGCTATTCGAAAATTTTTAAAACATGCGGATTTGCTTCTTCATCGGCGGGTTTATTTATATGACCATACCGTCTACATATTGTTTTGATATAAGCTTCTAAATATACCTCCATGAATAATGATTATTAAAATAAGATTGTGTGTCTCGTAAAACTTTTACGTCATGGTTATACTTAACATTTGACAGTTCTCAGTTCGTGATTCTATCGGTACCGAAGAATTAACAAATACGTTTGGATGGAAGGGAGAGGAGGTATGGATACAGCACGATATTGAAGAGCTTTATCGCTTGGTTATGGAACATTTGAGTGAAGAATTCAAATCTACCCCTTTGCAAGCAATTGTTTCCAGTTTATATGGAGGTATATTGTTATACACGACAATTTTATTAATGCAATTACTTACAAAGCTAAAAATATATTTTCAGAGTTTGAAATAATTTTTGTTACAGGGATCTTAAATGACTATGTAGAATGTCTTGAATGCAATAATAGAAATTGTAAAGAAGAATTATTTTTGGCGCTTCCATTGCCTGTTCGGGTTTTTGGGAGCCCTCTCAAAGCTCCTACTTTGGTACTAAACTTGTAAACATGTGTACATTTCAAAGAAATTAATGCATCAAGTGTCTACGTTCAGTAGTTCCAGTTCAATGTTGCAATAGTGGATTTTGTTAAACAGGAAGAAGCATTACGTTCATTTATTGTGCCGGAAATTTTGGATCATAAAAATCAGTATAATTGCGAGCGGTGTGCGAAACCATGCGATGCTAAGAAAGGGCTGAGTTTTAAAAAGCTGCCTTACATTCTCACAATAGCTTTGAAGAGGTTCGAAATTTATTGATTATTAATTAACTAATATTGTGCATGATAAGATCATAAAATAAAGTTTGGCACAAATATATATTTCACATTATTTGTGTACTGTGTGGATAAAAATTCGCATCATTCGCGTGCACATACAGATGAAATAGCTTACGTTGAATTGCGCATTGAAACACATGTTTGTAAATACAACGACAGAAAATTGTGTCTTCAATCCTCTTTAAACTAGTAGTTTAAAACTACCCTCTGCCTGTAATGAAAAAACACCAAAATTTTCAACGCCATTATTATTTTTTGTCACTGCAGCTCTGCGTATTTAATTTCATAAAAATCGCAGAGCATGAGTTTCATTTTCTCATTCAAGAAAAATTCTGCTTTTATACTTAACCAGCTTTAAGTTTTATTTAGTGCAACAATACAAAAAACAATTGTTGTTAATTTAAAAAATATTCGTTTAACATTTAGGTTCGAGTTTAATTGGGAAAGATTAACAAGGCATAAGGTTAACGACAAAGTCATATTTCCGTGCTTTCTGGACATGAACGACATGGTTGATGTTGGTCCAAATGACAGCAAAATAGAAAGTGATCTTGTTCCTCCCGTAAAGCCAGAGCTAATCAAGCCTCAGCATGACGAGGGAAAGCGGGAAAGCCATAGTAGACCGTCTGTGAATTTAAATAATTTTTCTCAGGTAATTTCAATTTTGTAAAATTATTATATTATTCGTTATTATATTTTGTGGATGATTGGTTAGTTATATAAATTATTAGAGAGGTATCTGAATTTCCTTTCAATTTTCTATTTTCCTACTACTATTTATTTATTCATTGTGTAAAAAACCAAAGTGCAACTTTGATGACAATAATTTTGAACACAATTAACGTTGAATGCTAATTTAATACGCCATCGTTTATATTTCATTCAGATCCTATGTAATAAATTACTCGTACGCTCATTGATTTTACGTTGCTTAATCATACCTTGCAGAATATGTCAGATTCGAGCGTTGACGAAGGCATCGATTTAAACTCCTCGCCAATGAATGGTCATGATCAGAGTAATCACACAACTGCAAATTTAGAAGAAATGTTAGCTAAAGGTCCAAACGTTTATCAGCTGTATGCAATTTTAATTCACCGTGGAGGGGTGAGTGGAGGACACTATTTTGCATTTATAAGGGATTTCGAAACAAGTCAGTGGTACCGCTGCGATGATACTACTGTCCGTCGGGTATGAACTTATTTTTCATTGCATTGTTCAGTAAAACATTTTCAACGCCTTATTTCCTGCTCATATGATGTTTTTTATTCGTAGATTTCTGAGTATGACATACAAGGCACTTATGGTGGCGTTGATACATATTTGGATGGGCTAGGAAAAGATCATGGGGTCGCCTATATGCTCGTTTATAGACGATACGATCCCCAGGCCAACGCTCTTCCTGTCGCATATGATGTGATGCCTCCTCATATGAAGGTTACACGCCAAATTTATCAGCATTCATTGATACATATAAATAAATCTGTACACTACTGTCACTGACTGATCAATTTTTTCAATATCAGACCATGTGGGATAATATGCGGGAGTTGGATGAAAATGTTCATAATCGGGAGGAGCTAGATCGTAACACAGTTAGAATGTCTGTCTCCCTTCGAATACCAGGAAGTATTGACATTTTAGACCAGCGGGAAATGACTCTATTAAAGGCCAATACTATGCAAGAAGCAGCTATTGGTTGTTATAACGTAAGAAAGCCTAATAGTGGTGACTTCTACTTGTAAAACCCAATCAAATCACCGTTCGCATTGTGTTGTGTTATGAATTAATTGAAATATATTTCTTGTAGGAATTTTTTAAAGGAGAAAGTGTAATACAGCCTCATCGGCTTCGTCTTGTTCGATTTGACAGGGACCTAAATATAATAGAAAACAGTTTTGATGGAGAAGACGACGAAATTGTGTGTATTGCCCTAAAAAAACCGAGCCCTGTAACAAAGTTTGAAGGGTTGTTACTTGAAATGCGTGAACTTGCTGAATCATTTGAGACTTACAGACAAGATGGTAATGAGAATGATGTTCTACTGATTTTTTAGTTGCTAATACATTAAAAAGGTGACAATTGATATACATTTTAAGCACACCTAATGCAATGCTGCAAATTTAAATTATTTCAAACTTATGAATAGTAGATGTAGGTAGTTTGCAATAGAGCTGAATTTATGAGTAACTAATTTGGTACTGCTGAAAGAAAAACATTGTATTATATAGTTAATGATGCCTTTGTAGTTAGTGGTTGAAGAAAAAGTTCCAAATATGATAAAAACCGTCCAGTATAACTTATTGGCTGAAGTTAACTTTTTGACCTCCTCCAGCTTCCAGCTTTTCCTTCTACTATTAATAGAGGCAATTTTTGGTGAACCTAAGTAGCATCTGATTATTTTATTATACACACAGTACAGCTCCGTGTACTCGGTTTTTATATTAATACATTCTCAGTCAATTAATTTAGGAAGTTGTTTATTTAGCAATGCTTTTCATAATAAATGTTTGTTGCAGACCATGTATTTATGGCCCATTTGGTCTCAACGGAAACTGAAGAATTTACTCGTGTGCTGGAAATACATTCTTCGCCTAATCAAACTGCTGCTGAGTTGAGGAAAGTGTTATCAAACACTTTTAAAATTTTAGAAAGCGAAATTATAATAGTTGTTCATAAAGTCGATAGTGAACGAAACCCTGTAGTTCTGATAGGAGAAGAAAGAATGGACATGGCAGTCAGCTCCTTTTGCTTCCCTAGAGTGTCAAATGTAAGTATAATAAACTTGGGGCAATGTTAACATGTGTGATAAAATGCTGTTGTTAAATATTCACTATGAATTTACTTTACAGATGTACCTGGAATGTTTCAAGGCTGGGGATGATCCATCTGGCTTCATCAAATTTATCACAAATTACGTACTTTCGTATTCCCTTGAAATAAAAATTCAAATGCTACCAGTGAGTGAAGGTTAGCAACGGTTTTTCTTGAGTTCATTTCGTAATAGGTTTCACTACTTATTTTCACCTATGTGTTCTATGCTTGGTAGTCTGGTGGTGCAAAATTTAATACATAGTATAAGTACCGAAATAACACTTGAAATATTCCACGACCTCCAATTTCTTTCGCGGTTCCTAATTCCGTCTCTTATTATTGAGTACGTGCGAATTGTTTTCAGTTTTTACCAAAAAATTGTAAGAGCCTCAAGGAAAGTAGATGTGCGTGGAGGCACGTACATTAAATTGCGATTACGACACTCAAGTTTTTTAAACCTGTTTGATACAAAAACTATGTAATTCAATATTTTGGTAATTTCTTGTGTTCTACTATTTCCTGGTCTACCAGGATTTCCTGGTCTACCAGGATTTCCTGGTAGCATTGTTGTTTTTCAAAAATGGGAAAAAAACTATCGATTTAGAACATTATTTCGGTGTGGCTAAAATTTAAATTCAACTTCATTTTTTTTTCCTATTTAGGAAATCAATCAGTGGAAATGAATACTGATTGTAATGATGGAGTGTTTGCAATGGAAACTCCAGGTATTGACCTCTACTCGTATACTGCAAAAATCTATTTGTTGGATTAAGGACTTGATAATTACTGGAATTAAGTAACCTTTTAATAAAATTATAGGTTTGACGCCCGAAGTTATAATTGCCCCCATATCTCCCAGTGCTTTTCAGTATTCTGACGAAGCATTAGAGGATGTGGATGGAATGCAAGAATTTGAACCAGCTTTAGTTGTAGCGAGGGATTTCAGTGATCCTAGTACGAGTGAGGATAGTAGTCTCACTGGGAGTGACAGGTCAGTATTTAAAACAATGCATAATAATATGTAATGTTGTTTTAATGCAGCATTTATTTTGGATTATGATCGTCGTTGCCATGCATTAAATAAATTGTGAATTACAGGACTTTAGTAGTGGACGGTGATGGGGAGAGCAAAGCTTCTACAGGCTCTCATAATTCGCCCACAAAGTCGGAAAATCGAAGTCTGTATTCCCCTCTTGTTTCTCCAGATTGTGGTGCCAAGCCAATTGATGTGCCAATGGTGAGTTATCTTGAGTTTCATTGATACAGAAATGTAAGTGTAAAACACGCGTTAACCTGCGAAATACTGTACATGGATGACTCTAAAATTGATTTTGTTATTACCACAGTGCGAAATACGTGAAGACTTTATTGGAGATGGGGAGTTCAATGATTCTAGTAGTGTTTCTAGTCTTAAACAAAAGCATTACTTCCGTACACTTGCCGATAAAAAATCTGAAGATGGGGAATGGCGTAGTAAGTTCTTAGTTTTTATGTTTTGAGCAGAACTGTGTTTAGAAATGTCAACTAATGATTATGAACTTAATTTGTAAAGTTGTGGCTGTTCGAGTGGATAGAAATATTCCCATGAATGTCCTAAGTTCGCTCATTAAAGACATTTCTGGAATTGAAGAAAAAAGATTTGTAATGTACAAGGTGTACAATGGATCAGAGCACGAAATATTGTCTTATTCAAGTCGGCTACACACACTAGATCCAGTTGACGAAATAAAATGTGTGATTGGTCATCGTTTGCAAAAAGACGAAGGCCGCGTAGATGTATACCTCTTGCAGATGGACAGTGTTCCATTGGTACGTTAGTGAGCAATTTTAAATGTTCTGTTTTGTAAACATTTTCCGGATGTAATTTGGTTTACTTTGTTGTTAATCAGTCGCCTGTCTACCTGAAGAATTTGGTTCTAAGTGAATCGATGACAGCGAACAATGTCAAGGCTCTGATTGCGCAAGAAATGAATGCGATGAACCACCTGAATATTGACCTTACTTAGTGAGCATTTTTTACTGCTTTGATCTTAAACATGCAAAGAATTTTATTTCTTCATCTCACATTTTAAGTTGCACGCTTACCTTTTAAAATTAAAATGAATGCAATAATGAATTTCTGTTTATTAGTTGCCGCCTTAGAAGAAAATCAAAAAATGGTCCGTCGCGGATAATTCATAATCATCAGTTGGTTAGGGATGTCCTTGATAAGATTAATGGGAGTGAATTGTTTCTTCAGGTGCATAGCTAACAGCGACAAATTTATTTTTAATTTCACAATATATTGGAAATAGAATTTACAATCATAACAATCTGTGTCATGAAAATTAGTTTTTTTTTATCTTCATAGGTTTTGGATAGCCCCGATAGTTTAGGCGATCATCATTGTATCCTAGTTCGACGATGGCATCCAAGCGAGTGGATTCTGGACCAGCCTCAAGAAATTCTTATTCCACATGATTATGCCCGACCTGCACATGAATTAGTTTTAGAAAAGGTACTGCAGTTGCTTTGTAGAATGGTTGCTATACTATAAGCTGTGGTGGTATTCTGTTCGGAAGATTAAATTAAGTTGTTAAATTATTTTAACTTTTCGTTTTGTGTAGTTGTGTGAAATACTGGAAATCAAGAGGGAAAATTTGCAAGTTGCGAGACCAGAGACTTACGGAACGTTTCCTTACCAACTTAATCCTTTAGTGATTCAGGAACGTCTAGATTGGTTTTCTATCCAAGCTCGAATTAGTAGCCAACGCCAGTTATATCTATATAGTGACGAATTATTTCTATTTGTCAGGTAAGTACTGTTTTTAACAGTCAAGTACTTTAAATTAATAACTAGGGGATAATTATTATCCAAAGCTTATATGTATTTGTCTTGATTTGCAGGGATAAAACGGAAACTATCAAATCGCTGTCAGCAATTGAGCGTCAAGAGTTCGAAAAAGGTTTGGACTCAGCAAGCCATGATGTATATGACTTCACCGTCAGTCCAAGACGCGAAATGGGATTAATAATTAATCTTGCGCGAACGCCACCAACCTAAAAAATACAGCATTTGATATTTTGATTTTGACTTTCAAAATCAGAGGAATGAGTGAATGGTAACAGCTCTTTTTGTTTAGTATACCAAACTTATTAGTTATGTAATTGTTTAGGTTGTAAGATGATTGTTTGACATGCTATCATGTAAATTACTTAAAATGTAATTCCGCGTGCGGAAAATTGTTGTACTCGCGCCTACAACGTCAATATTTCAATTTTTTGGTGCCTTCAGAAGATATTCTGTTTTGAACCTTGTTTGGCTTTACTAGTACTATTTTCCTTTTAAGTAGGCTTCGAAACTACTCAAAATAGTTGATTGTTTCGGTAGGTGATTTTGTTATTAATT
Organism: Dicyrtomina saundersi; assembly: GCA_034695245.1. Taxonomy (NCBI): domain Eukaryota; kingdom Metazoa; phylum Arthropoda; class Collembola; order Symphypleona; family Dicyrtomidae; genus Dicyrtomina; species Dicyrtomina saundersi. The sequence continues at coordinate 5,059 of JAQFZE010001031.1, read as the reverse complement.
TGGGAATACTTTCTGAATGATGTGTCGGTAGTCTTTTTCATACTAAAGTTGGTATAAAGGTTTTAGTAATGAAAACAGATTTTCACGCAACTTCTTCAGAATCTAGTCCACGCACTCTAGCAGACTGACAAAAAAACACGAGATTTTCTACCAACAGCTCACGCACGGCGAACGTGAGTGATCAGAATATATTCTAATTGTAATCTCTACTTTGTTAACATGCGTTGTAGTTCCTAGATAAAACAATTATAGTAAAGTGATATTGGTGATTGGTTTCACCGATCTGGAAATTGTAATGACTTCGAAGGAAATAGTGTAAGAAAATACTTGAGGTGTATTTACTCTCTACCGTTTCCGTTGACTAACGCTGTACCTTTATGTCAAATAACTCAAGTCATGTTGACGTATAAAATTTCAAGTTAGCATTCACTGTCATCGGGTCTGATTTGTACCAGCGTGTTGTGCACATTGTACGTATATGTTGCTGCGGGAAACTACGATTGACATTTGTTTGATCGCTGTCGGTAAGCTAATGGTGAATGTGAAGGGAGCATAGGCTAGAAGTCTGAACCACTCTAAAAAGGCCTGAAAATTTTCTCCCATCGTTAAATATGTTCGCTGTGTAGTGATAGTTCTATATCAATACACCTGGTTGTCTGGGGAAAAAATTCTTAGTGAAATTGAAGGAGAATGCCTGTATAACTTGCTCAGGAACTGTAATTTCCCCTTAAATTACCTGTATATCTTGTTATTAACTTGTAATGCTGAGACATATTATGTGTTAGATGTTAAGAGGCATGTCACTGGACAACATACATTGAAAGACTATATGTGAGTCGCACAGATGCTAATTTTAAAAATGCAAAAAACAAATCCTCCTAATCATGTATGATGAATACGAAAAATTGATCTGCTGCTACAGTGTATATTGTATGTATCATGTTAAATTTTATTGTTAACGTTTTACCACATTTTATTATACTAATTGTATTTGTATTGCGTTTATGATAGTACATACGCAGTAGTATGTATCATTGCTCTTCAGATACAAGTCAGGTTATGCCCAGATAGATAGATGGGTGACTGTAGAAGATAACTGAATTCAAATCTTTAGTAACATAATTGTTTTTATGCTACACTTGCTGCCAATTAAATCTAATGCCCTTGTTGCCTTGTAAAGAAAGTATATGTACAACCGAACTGTAAATACTGTACTATACTCTATAGTTTGTTTGAGAAGCTGCAGATATTGTACATTGTACACTTGAAGTAATTATATTTTTAAAATCCAGTATTACTGTGTCAACATTTTACATATAAATCGGTTCTTTAAGTTAAGCACAAAAGTTTAGGATTCATTTCAGAATTTTATTATATTCGGGAATTGGTTTGACAGCCGAATTTAGATTATGAAAAAATCACATTCAAGGTGTGATATATTTTAGGAAAAGGAAACTTGAGAAGCACACATACAAGGATGCAGTCAGCTTCAGCTCAGATGTAGCTGGACCATTAACATAATTTTAGTGGACACATTTAAGAATTATACATATTATATGCATAGTGGGCTAATATTATTATACTTATCATCTGTTATGATTTAGCTTCCGTTTAGAGTACAATTTTAAAAATAACGTGTGAAACTTCAATGCAATGATTGTTGTTATTACTAAATATGAAAATTGAAAAAACGAATGCGTACAAAATATTATATGCAATCAATTTCCCTATTTGTGGAAGAAGCCCGCTTTACTGCTTACACGGAAGAATGAATTCGGTGTGAATACGCTTATTGAACGAAATATGTTTGTAACATTCTATTTGTGCTATTTGTAAGAGTGATAATAATCGCGAGCTCAATTTATCTAAATAAAATATCACGATGCTTACGTATAATTTACCCTCCGTGCTCGGCCAAAACTTAAGCGATTCATTACTACGTTACTTTTTCCATCAGCCGTCCGCCGTCCTCCCGTTCGCTTTAAATAAATTATATTTAATTTGACTGGCCAATTTCAAATGTCAACCTTGGCTTTAATCAGCAGATTTATCTCTTGGTTAGGATATGCTAAGTCATCATCATATCTATAAACATGCAAAAGAAATTTTAATGTATTTCATTGATTCTAGTAGTCCATATAAGTATAGCGTTGGATACTTTTTTTTTAATAATAAAATTGTAAAACATTATCCTTCAAACTCTTATTTAAGATACTAACGTAAAATGCACATTTTTGGAATATAAAGGGATGACTGTGTTGTATACATGCTGGTTCACACATCCTTCAATAATTATTCAATATTTAAATATGGCCAACTTTAATAGGCATACCACGTTTCGGGTTTAATACAGTATAGCTAGGGAACAAACATACACATCTCCATGCTTGAAGTATTACGTCCTAGGAGATTGTTCTCCAGTAAATGGGAACGCTTCACTTTTCCATAAAATAATACTAAAATCAATTTTCAAAAAATCTTCGTAATTTTAAAATAGCGGTTCTTAATCTAAATTGTCTGTAGCATTTAATCATTTTATTTTAACCGTGACGCTAATTTGAGTCGATACCTATACCCTTTGCAGTTGCAATTATTTATGCGCACAAAACTGTCATGGACTTACGTGCTGGAGTCCTAATATTAATATCTATCGCAAAAGTTTAGGCGTAACCACAACCACTGTTTCCGGTACAACTATAAAATCAATTTTGATTAGCATTTGAATAACTGTGATGTTAAATACAGCACGACTGTAAATATGCTGGGCCTACATGCCAGCTTCGTAGACTATCACGTAAACGGAGGCAATCTACTCTGGTATTTCCGTCAAGACCAGACTGAATCAGCAAATTTTAGTAGCAATAATTAAAAACATTATATAACTTTTAAATGGAGAGTTACCATTAGTAATTTCAGTTTTCTTTGGTATTACATCAAAAATTGAGCTGAAAATGTCTGAATCAAGCAGCGAAGTTAAGTTTACGCGGAGTGATCCCTTGCCAGTAATAGAGATAGATGAGGATTTGGAATTCATTGAAAAACCTATACATAATAAAAACAAGACAAAAACAAAAACCAGATACAAATATACGCTTGAAATTTTTCCGGTTGGTTCTTTGGGAAAGAACTAAAAACATGTGGCCAACAGGGATTGTCCACTGATTTTTAAAATCACAATAATATTTCTGTCGACAGCGTTTATAAAATTATAATAGTAGTTTCTCACCTAATAAAAAAAATGTATTTTACGTTCACAATTTAAATGATTTTTTGTAAATAAAATTTTACTTTCTCTCTAGGCACAAACAGCCAAAATTTTCGCATCAGCAACTCCTACATGTCCCAGTGCTAAATAAAATCTCACATTTATTCGAATTTAGACCACCAGACCATGAGGGCCACTGCATTGTATTTAGCCATTTAGCGGTTTATGAAATCAATGCGGTTTTATTGGTTTTATCTAGAAAATGTTACGTTTATTGGAAAGAAGTTATGTCTCAATTACTTGTCATGTAATAAATTAAGTAATAATGATGGGTAATTTCGACGGTGACAAAAGTATGCATTATTGAATTTAGAGTACACAAAAATTAGTAAAGGAATATTTAGTGTATGCATGATGACCTTTATGCATAATGATATTTACAAATTTTAAATAAATTATAATTTCTGAATTTTCCACGCATTTCACACGGTACACAAAATTTACTTAAAAATTACTTTAGCTAAATGTGAGTATTATGTGTAACTATTTATATTATTATTAAACTACTATATAAGCTCAGCATCTCCTTCGGGCTCCAACGGATTACTGAACTACAATGAATTCTCGCTCAATCTAACTAGTAAGCCCCACCGCAAGGATTCTGTGCTGAATTGCAACTGATTGGTTTAGGCAGGAGGTGATTGTTTACAGGGATTTGTATTTTAAAAAGTTTCCCTTCGGGCATACAGATGCAGAGCTTATACTGCGATTCTCTTTTTCCTAGCGTAGCGTATGTGTAAGATTTTCGGGTAACTCCGTCCTCTTTAACCAATGGCAAGGAATTGACGTCTAAGATTATTCCTTCCTTTCCAACCAAAACCAGATTTCCGTTTACACTCTGAAATATGAAGAAAACATTCCAATGACGTCAGGGTATGAAAATGTAAGATTATTAGAGAAAAAAACAGATTATGGTTAATATGTTTGAGTTTGAGCCCAAAGGTACACATACATGGTAAGGTAGCAAATAAGGTAAAAAATAGGGTGGAAGGCTTTCAAAAAATAGGGTAGGGAAAAAAATAGGTTGGCCAAGAATTAAAAACCCTAATAAAGTTATAAATAGGGAAATAAAATTAGAAATAGGGAAGAAAGTAAGGGGAAAAAATTAATTGGGTAGGGTACGAGAAAGGGTCCCAAAATGATTTGAAAAAATAGAGTGGGGTAGTCAAAAGTGGGGTGATTTCATTTGTACACCTTTGGTGAGAGTTAACTATAACTTAATAATTAGCTATATTATACTAAATGTACATGTACTTGGTCATTTTTTTACCTTTAAAAAAATGTCTTGATCTGCTGCGAACACAATTTGCTTCCCGTTTAAATGTGTTCCCTCGCTCCCCATTAAGTAAGCAAATGTTGTGGATCTCATATGCAAAGTTGCATTAACGGCGGAAGTAATTCGATTTGCCTTTGCTACACGAACGTCTAAACTTTTTATTCCTTTGGGTAATCCAAGTGTTGGAGTGTTAGTGGAAAATACCTCTTTTCCATTTCTGTCCACTACCTGGAATTCTGATACTTGTGTCAAATTGATGATGTTCCGATCAATGCTAAGTGTTGGCTGATTACCAGATGTAATGGCAAGTCTTACATCCCCATCGTCTCCTGATATTTCAACAGGTTGACCGTGAAGGCCCTCCAAAATCCCATCCCTCTTTAGAATGTCACCCAAATCGACCAAGCCATAAAATTTTAACATTTTTGGAAGAAACTGAAATTTAAAAAGCAAACGTGAGAATTTAGCAAGTGGCCTCCGGTAAACTGTGGGGGGGGGGGGGGGGGGGGGGGGGGGGG
>JAQFZE010001030.1:0-20389 GCA_034695245.1 Dicyrtomina saundersi | reverse complement strand
GTTTACAAAACGTTTGTTAGAAACGACTGGAAAATCAGGCTAGTTCTTGTTTGTTTTTTGTCAAATTGTCATGCACAATCTAATTTTAGTAGTTTTTAATTGTGATTGCGCCAGAACAATCACAAAGTAAAAAACAATTGTTCTTTGTGAGCAAGTTACAACACTAGCTCCTACCATATTTTCTTGTTTACTACTTTATAGAATGCGAGTAGATTATCTAATAAAGGGCCTAAGCATATGACTTTTTTTAAAACTCGTGGTGACTGATATGCTTAAACATTATATCTGTCATCGCCAGGAAACTTTCAAACTTATATCAGCTGGTCATTTTTTTCAAAAGATTTAATGATTAATCACATATTTACAAGTTATTTAACAGTTAAATGTTACATTTAGGCCGAGATGTTGTTGACGAACGAAGGCGTAATTGCTCTACTATCCTATTTCCTTGAGCAACCCAATCTACAAAAAATCCTATTGCCTGCGAATAAAAACACTACTGATTAAAATATTAGGGCATACATACTTTAAATACCAAAGAAACTGCATTACTAGGATGAAATTATATTGATTTAAAAACACATGCTACTTATAAAGAAAATTGCCAAAGTATCTAATCGTGACTTGATGACATTAAATAACATTTGATATCATGTAATATTTATTTCTTTTAATTTTTAAGCTAGTAACAATTCGATAATTACCTTTTTACGGGTTTACTGATGACCAGCGACAGTGGTTTTGTTACCTAGTAAAATGTTTTAAAAGCTTTTTGATGTTGATAGCAAGCATGAAGTTTCATTGCAAAGAATGTAAATTGAAGGCAAAAGTGAAAGGTTAAAAGATCCCAGCAACATCCTCCTACTGCAAGGTAGTCTTGACACAGTACTTTTGCCTTCTTATTTAACGTTATGAATCGTAAATTGTAATTTTAATTGTGTTATTATTGGAGATTAGGCAACTATATCATGTGAATGAACTGTTTTTGTTATTTCAATTTTTTTGTTAAAATGAATAAAATCCATAGGGACACTAGTTCACTTTTTTTTAACATAGGAAATCTCATAAGAAATTTTTTATTTTTTCAACTCGCGGTTTTTCAAAAATTTCAAAAATTTATTCTGGGATGCAAACCAAAAATGCACTCGAATGATCTTTCTATCAGGACTTAGAGAGGGCTAGGGAAACTATTACATCCAACTTGGTTCAAATCCCGAGACATCATAGTAAGTGGTTTGCTTGTAAGATTCAATTTTCGTTACAATGCAAGAAAACTGGTAAAAAAGAAAAGACGCTCTAGAAGTACGCTCTTAGTTTTTAGACCATTGAGGTATAACTTACCTGTGTCCTTTATAGTCATTAACTGACTAACCAGTTGCCCAATTTGAAATTTTATGTATATACGTGGTAGTTGTAGGAATGGTGAATGGTGATTGTAGATATTTTATAATTCCCTGCTACATAGTTATATTTACTAAATACTTTAAAAACCCTTTAGTCGTCATATTTATATTCACCGCAGTTGTTTTTCATTTATGATTCTTCATCCCCTTTCTGCTTTATGGTGACAGAAGAAAATATTCGCTTTACGATGTTGATATACTTACTATACTTCAGACTAGCTGGTTCTGGGTCGATCCTTCCGATTGTATATTTAAGCGTAAAAAATTTCTACTAATACCTCCCCGGTCTCAAGTAGGTCCCGGGTCTGTGGCTAAGTTTGACGTAACTCCCAGGAGGAAGAAATACGGTATATGCCATTAAATAATAAATTCAAAGAAACCATTACCTACTTACATTAAGTATTCTATGAGTATTCAGTACCCCTTTGGACAACGTTATGTAATATTCAGGATGTGCTCTCCAACAACCGACACAAGTCGAGGATACCAAAGAAACGTAAGAATTATTTTAGTTTTAAGTCCGTTTGTGAATCACGTATTGTAACAGTTGAGCCAGTGCAAATTTTGAGAAACAAATAAACACTAAAGCTTTGATGGATTCTTCACGTAAGTCAATGATTGACAGCAATTTAATTTCTTTCAATTTTTAAAGAGTTCCCCGAAAGTGATTGAAGAGGTATCTGTAACCAGCTAATTATTATATTGTTATTTTAAGTATAAAGAGAAAAGAGATACCTCCATATCACTCTCGCTAACAAAGAACAATTATACTATTAATGATAAACTACATACAAGTTACAAAGTTTCTTAATATCTTTCGATGATATGATTCGAAAACATGTTTAAGCGACGCATACTTATCACTATTATAATAATTACTCTCGTATAATTAATTAAAGAATACAATATTGAATTAATGACAACAAATCCGGATATATATATATAGCATACGCGCTGTTTCTTAAGATTTAAATTTGGCGTTGGAATATTAACATATTATTGCTATAAGTTGCCAACAGGATTAATCTCGTACACATATTAACTACCGGGTAATTGCAAAAACATTTCTAAAGGCAGGTACTGAAAAACAATCTGCCTGCGTCTGCGTCATGCTCTGATTGCCTCATTATAATTTACATTACATTGTACAACTACATAAAAAAACTGGAGTTCAAGAGAAAGATTATACAAAACCTTTGGTGTTCATTTTATTCGAGTAGTAATGATTCAAAAATTAAATATATTGATAAATAAATCTAATAGAAAAATAAAAATGAAGAGCTAACCTTGGGGCGATACAACATATTAAATTTTTTTAAACTACCAATTAATTAACAAAAAGGAATAGGATCGTTTTATACAGGAAAACACAAATTACACATATTTAACACAAGTCATACATTTGGCTTTGATTTTGAATACGTATTTTCTAACAATAATATCAAATATAATTTAACATTAAATTATATAGTGCTGAATTTGTAACAATGATAAGACAATAATTAATCCATGAATGCATGGAAGTACGTCAGCATAATATAAGTACATTTTACTGACTTACATTTTAATAAAAATTAATCATACACTACAATTACAATAACAGCCATCGACTCTTATTTTAAACAACTTGATTTGTACACAATTTTGCATTAGCAAACTCTTAGACAAATACGAGCTTTTAAGTACCACAACTATTTCGAAACTAATAACCGAAACTGTAAACGGTCCTATCAATATCTCAGTCTTGAAAATTGTTATAATCCGCAATAAAATATTTTTATTAAGAAACTCTTTCTCTCAACGCGATTGCAGGTAGCATTTAATAAATATAAATACAGCTAAGCGATTCAAGTTGCTAGAACTTAAAGTGCCTAAAAATTAGTGCATGTATCCGCGGAAAATAAATACCGGTTCTACAGCTACATGCAATCCCACGTGACACTGCAGTTTTATCGACCTTAAGAGTACCCAACTATTTTATTTCACAACGGAAACCAGCAACAACTTAACTAATGTTCGTCTGCAATTTCCCAAAGATTAAAAATATTATAATTATAATTCAGTTTAATAACTTCTTTCGTAAACAACATAGTAAATTAATGAGTCCAGTAAGTATTCAATGAAAGAACACGAGCTACTACATATAGAGACATTACTTTAAATATATTATGCTCTGATCAGATTTCAAATATTTGGGATCAAGAACACAAATATTCCTTGTTACCAGATCTGAACTATTTGGGAGAACGGCAGTTGTTTGTTATGATTCTAAGACTAATAAGGTGCTAGCTAAATACTCATTTCTCTTGAAAGAATTCGTATTTATGTAAATATGTAAGGTAGGAGAAAAGAATAGCAGACATTTTCTATTTCAGATATGATACTACGCACAACTTTTTAGATAGCTGAGAGGAGATTCCAGAAAAAATCGTGAAATAGATTACAATATAAAATTATTTAACAAACTGCATAATATGAGGTAGTTACCGTGCTGCGGCAGGAGATGCAGATACATTTGTTGTATTTTAGTCATATGTTGAAGTACACTCACTGCATACAACTTAAATTATCAATAATGTTTTAAGGTAAATGCGGACGAAGAGAGACACTTAGCAACTGAAAAATACCCAACCACACGAATAATACTATGCCACTTCTCAGAAACTACTTCGACGAAAGTTTATGGAAGGTAAAAGTAAAAGTCAACCACTATAGAGTTATTATAGAGGCTCTTCAGACAAATCAATAAAATTCATCTTTTCAGATGACTGAACAAATAACGGTAAAGTAAATAAATTTGACACCTTAATTTTTGGCCAGTACATCAAATCTATATTGAGCAACCGTTCTACCAATTGGGAAATAATGGTAATAGAAGTAATTACTAATCACGCGCATTAAAGTTTCATACAAAGTGCGCATATAAAGGAACATTTAACATTTCATTCATTCTTACACGTTATTTAAATAATTGCGGAAATGTTTTCTACGGCAGAACATCGTATTAAGACAGGAAAACGCAAGAAAACGGCCAAAACGTTTAAGGACAATTAAAAGGATTGAACGAAAAGTCCAAACAAAATTTACTTCTATATATAAATAATGAAAGTGATCCTGACTCAAAGTAAAAAAAAAATCATTTATGGTTTATCGCGAGCTAAGTACTTCTCTTAGTTAGGTATTATTTTACAATTACGTGCAACTAGGACTATTTTAATTAAGATAATTTAAGGCTGCATTGATAAAAATTTCAGGTAAGATATATTCAATCAATTATTTTTCTTGCTAATAGCTAAATCTAAATTTAATAACAACATCAACTGACGGCTTGATAAGTTGGAAGGCACATAATCACTACTGTTTCATGACAAAGGCATCTTTTAACCAATTTATACCGAACGTACGGTTATTTTTTACAAACTTCGAATTCTTGAAAGGTAGCTGTGCTCCATAATTTTGATGTGTCTGATCACCCATTATGCGCTGTTCAAATAAACCTAAATTCGAAACCATAAAACCAATTAGTGCTTACAAAGAGTTACAGCATAGCAACTGACGAAGAAAGCAATTTCTAAAAATTCTAAAAAGCACAGGAATACTCACCCTGCTTTGCGCCCTCCTTCAAACGATTTTCTATGAAGAAATGAAACATAGAAGTCTCAGAAAACCAATCCAGAAAATTTTGGGTTGCCTTCGTGTCAGATGATCTAATAAAGGCCTCTCGCTGTAAATACACAACCATAATCCAAAATAAAACACAGCCAAAAATAACCTGATTATAATTTAACATTCACATTTCTTAAAGAATTTGACACTCCCACCACTTTGGAATTAATCGCATGAGTCATTCAATCATACCTCGAACATCTTAGCACCATCTGCTTGAAGTATAATGTGATTGCCGTAGTGACCCATGACGTCCACAAACATTCGGATAAAGCATTCGCTAAACAATACATTCTTTGTGGATTCCCCTTGATCCGATAAACTGAGAACAAACTGCAAGGAGTCTCGAAGTTTCCTGTAAATTCTCTTAGGTAAAATAGAGCCTTCGTCCCCCACACAACGAATGACTTTGTTCATATCCAAGTCAATAACCATTCCCTAGATTCAGTCATATAATAAAAGGAACAATATTTAGTACATTTAATATGAAACTTGACGCTGGACGTTTAAATCGAGTAGTAAATTCATTCTAGAGGCACGTCTCTTTTTATAGTAAATCAGATAACACTCAAAAGACTGAATGTATACACGAGTCAATAACTATCGTACATCTTCAAAGTTTTTATCCCACGGTGATTGAGAGCTCCGAAGGACACCAATAAGATATGGAGAAGGAGCATCCAAAAAATCAGGCATGTTCAATGGAAGTATCGGGACGAAAGTATGCTGCCACGTAAAGGGATACAACATAGATTCTAAGGCCTCAACGCACAGTGACAGGGTGCTGCAATAATAATACAATAATCGACGCATTAAATACGCACGCATTAAATTATCGAAACCCTACTGATAATAGCTACTAGCTTGAGTAATACTGAGTGGAATTAATACAGAGCAGAGAAGTGGTATCAACCCTGACAATTAACTTACCTTAAAGCTCTGCTAATAAGTACAACTTTTCGCTCATGAAGCATAGAACCAAATATTTTGATCACTGTGGCCGCATCAATTTTAGTTAGCAATGTTACCAAGTCTTTATCGTCAAGGCGATGATCAGCTTTGCGGCGTATGCTTATCATTTTTGGTTGGACGAAGTTATTAACACTAGCGTAGGATGCCACGTTATTCTTTACGCTCATTACATAGGTTTCTTCTTGAACGGGCTCTTGGATACAAACATCCCCATCAGGCAATGGAAAGGGCTTATTGTACAGCTGTTCCATCCAATATCTTTTATGATATTCGCTACAACCGTGTCGTAGTGTTATCTCTTTTAACACCTATTAGAAAATACCCAAAAAGCATACGATTAAATTAAAAGCTAAGATAAAAATTTAGCTACATAGAACAGTTTTTATGAAGTTAAAAAATTACAAGTTACACTAGGAGTACATTTCCTTTTGATTGGAACTAATACCTTAAAATAAATATATAGTAAGATAGTAGAAATCCATAGCATGATCGAAGTTACTGACGTTTTTCATTTTGCATGACAAAATAATACTACGTAAAGGATTTTAATATATTAGGAAAATAGTAGTTACCTCACGATAAAAGCCTATTGCACGATTTGAACTGATGAGGCAATAAGTAATTGGAATACAAATATTAGCCCCTTCCGGTAAGATTCGGAAGCAACAACCGTATTTCCGTCCTCCACGGTGATCAGTGATGGCCAGGGTGTAACTCTGAGCAGTTACTCCTTCATGAAATGGCCATTCGAATGAGTCAGGAAAACAAAATTGTTCCACACCAGCTGCCAGTTTTGTCTGCTCGTGTCCAACGTTTCAAAAAATATATAAATAAATTCAAGCATGAGAGCGGAGCACATTTAGAATTGTCATGCTACACTAATACATACTGCCATTATATGAAAAATTATTTTATTATTTAGATCATGCAAGCAAATATCAAAATAATTATTTCCTAAGCACACACGCAATACGAGATAGTAGTTAGTACCCCCAATATATCAACCGTAATTTCTAGTTTTACACGGTGTCAAAGTTTCTTTACTATATGGCACGGTAACCATAAATGACATTTAAACCAAATAATGTTTGCCCTGATTAATTTTGGCTGGCATACTATAACTTGAAATCTCAACTGCACTGTATCTAATCTGTGGCTAAAACTTACAATTTTGACTTTTAAAAAACCACTGTCCTTACGAATATAATATAGCATATAGCCTAAATAGCAAAAAAGAAATTAACATAAAAAAGGCTGGTTTGGATTAACTGCGGCTTATTTTACCGTGGCAGCAAGTTTGACTATCTGTATATGCCTGGTTATTCCTGTTTAGAAACCATTCGTAGAAAATGATCCGTATTTGCTTCCAAGGCAGTGCACTATGACTACGAACAACGATACTGCTCATATTTTCCATGCATAAACATATTAACTGACCGACAAGTATCATTCTCTTGAGTTTAATTACAATCATTACAATCAGATTTGGTAGAAATACTAGATGCAAACTTGCGACTCACATTAGGAGGAAACATTTCTTTGATGTACGGATGATAAGTTCCCGTGTAGGCGTCCCGATTCAATCCAACCACAAGGAGACATTCAAAAAGTGCTTCACCAACTAGCGGTTTTTTGCTGTTCTGAATCACTCGATTCTGCGATTCCTTCACACGAAAACTTGACACTTGACGAATGTAACCTTTGCGGGCTTCCACAACCTGTCAACCACAAATCAGACAAAAAACCATTACCAGTACCATCATAGCATTGTACAATTTAGAGCCCTAGCTCTTGGCACACAGTATCGGGAATCTATGACTCTAAAACAAAAGACACTTTTAGCTAATCATTCTTAATATCAGTAATGATAAAAATGTACGTATACCTAGGTACATACTAAAGTGCTTGATCCTGCCAAGATTTTCAATCTAATTTAAAATGTGTTCATTACACAAGAAATTCCATTGCAACGTTATCCTTCATCCTTATATCATATATAATTACTGCGCTGACAGGATGACATTTATTTTGGTATTAGAGTGGTATTAGCGCGACTAGCCCTACACAAGATATATATGCAAGTACCTAAACTACTGCACACTGCACATTATAGGTACGTCCAAATATAACCAAACAGCCAATAGACACGGTGAATCACAGTACCAAGCGCGTTTCACTTAGTACAAAATGCGTCTTAAATATTCCACTGAATGCAAGAGTAATAATTATATTAGATACGTTTTTTTTGGTAAACTTCCTGTTGTTTTATGCACTGGCTGGCAATCTGCAATACCTACTAAAACAATAAAAAAGAAAGTAAAGCCCAAGCCTAATTACCTGTCTTGCATTATTAGAAGTTTCAACTTCATTCTCAATATCACTGTCACCGGTGTCCGTGGTGCTATCGCCCACAGGTGTATCACACGATGACAAACTCTCCGATCCCAACTGAATTCCAGAGTCCGTGCTGGAAGTGGCATCCTTCCCATTGATTCCGGACGTTGAAAATAATTGGTTCATTAAATTTTGAATCTGAAAATAGCATAATCAAAAGCACAAAATTAAACTACTGTCGTTGGCTGTACACATAATATATAAAATGTTACACCCAGTTACATAGGATAACAGATGACAGATAACAAGAACAAGTGAACAATGTAAAATTATTGTACTTTCTTCATCTCGTCTGTGGCTACGACGCCTTGATCTGTTCGTAACTTTCAAGTTTGAAGATCAGATTTCGCTAAGAAGGGCTAATTAAATAATTACTGATAATAATAGTAACATGACAGTCACGCGCTACGACTACGGCTGATATAATAATAAGTTCATTAAATAGTATATTAGTGCTTCGTCCACCACCACACCACAAGAAACAAGATCATCGCGACAATAATGGCAAATTTAAATGCCCCGGGCAAATATTGGTACAAAACCACGCAAGGAAGCAGGGTTGGTCGTTCCCGTTGGTTATAATATATTATAGCGGAGGAATGCAGAGTATTGCAGAGTTGTAAACTTGTAAATACGTTTAATGGTCGTCGTCATCATCGTCTTCGAAAAGGCAAAAAAATAATATTAATAATTATTATTATTATTGTCCTGTGCCCTGAAAGGTCCTCTCATAGCCCCTTCCCTTTTTATTTTTATTACCGACTTGTGTAATGTACTATTGATTTATATTTACAGTTTACTACACTGTGGGTAAATCAGCGGTAGTAATGAATTCTAAAGTTTTAAAACCCCTTTTTTTAGAATTAATCTTAAAAGTGGTGTGGTGCCTCTATGTAGATTGAATACGCTATATGCAAAACAGTAGTGAGATTTTGTGTGTAAATATACACATCGTTCGTAATCTAGCACACATAAATACATTTATATGCTTATAACATTATATCACTATTACACAACCGCAGGAAAAACGTCTTTATTATTACTAGTGAGTGCACTATGTATATGTGGTGTATTAGAATCAGTAGTTTATCTTAAATCTTAATGGTTCTCATTTTCATTCTCAGTCACATACTTAAACATAAAAACAAAAATCCGTTTCGATTCAAATCACATCTCTTCTGTTTCCGTTGGTAAAAAAAATAAAATTAAAAGGAAACATAAAGTTGGATTAATGAATTTTAAGTATTTTAACTGCATTATATTTTGTATATTCCATCCTTTCCACGTTTACTGCGCAATGTGCTCCTAATCTTTTTATATGCTGCAAAATTTTGTTCTCTATAATATAACATTCAAGTTACTTATGAAGTTATGAATGTTTTACTAGTTTTAGTTAGTAGTAGGTGGGTAAAGGTGTATAAAATACCTACCTACCTACCTATGTTTAAGTTCCCTACAGAACAGTTCCTCTTTACCTTGAAACAAGGTACAAGTAACCACGGCAAGTGTATAATATATGTCTGACTAGTAGTTATCGTTTTGTGAAACCAAGTTTTGGGAACCACACCACACAACCACAACATCCAGTTTTAATACCACCATAACAACAGACAACAGCTATGAAATGAAATATTTTAGCACTATAAGCATTATACAGGACTGCAGTACAGGCTTACAGGACACAAGTTGCAATTTGTAAACTAATCTCATTTATTTTCGTAAGTCCTGAATAGTAATCATATATGTATACAGAAAGGAATGTGTGATACAGCGTACAGGGATGTAGAGTGTAATTTTTATTTCCTCGATTTCCTTAGCACTCTCCACTTTCGCTACTATAACTCTATTCAATGATTCCGAAAGTAATTTACTTTGCTATAAGAGCGCGTAGGTACAGACAGAACACAACCATACATCATAATTATTTCCATTATGAGTCACTGATGCACTCAATGCATTTTTTCTATATACACAGTCAGTCCACCTCGACTTCATTTCAAAGACAGCTGTGTATAGCTGTCAGCATTACGAAGCAATCAGCAAAACAAAAAAAATTGTCAATATTTATAAATTACTATGCACGCGTTAAAAAAACAGTCATATAATTATGCGTCGATCCACTTCACACTCCTGCTTCACTTATCTATAAGCCATAGGAGCTATACATACAGCTTTTATAACATTCACAGTGAATTTATGCATACTAAACAAGTCTGAGTCAGCGCGCATGAAAATTGAAAGAAAAAAAAAATCTTATATAGATGACTTTTAAGAAAGAAATTAGCAAAGTATTAATTGTATCACTAATCCCTTTTCTACTCTCTACTTACAGAATGAAATCACCATTGAAAACATCATCATTCATTTATTATTGATAGGTGGAACGAACGTGGAAATAGTTCACTTAACCAGCTCCTGACCAGTAAATTCAGATTAACTTTGGTTTTGGTCTCACGTTCCCTTGTTTGAAGCCAGTAGTAGTAGTAGTAGTTAGTATATAGTTAGTAGTTCTGCTTTGATATCATTATCTACGCACTCGTGGCCGGTTTGATTGGTACGTAAAAATTGAAGTTTAAATCCCGTCTTGCAACTAATGCAATGTCTCAGAGTCGCAGTACCTACATGTATAATATGCCGCACTAACTATATAGATTATATACGGCATATAATTACAATTATTATTACCTACCTGCTTAATAGACACAAGTACCTACCTATATATATTATATAAACAACATACCTACATACATATATATAGTGGTCTACACTCTACACGGACTTTGAACACACAGTTTTATGTGGCAACATAATAAAGAAATCTGTGGTATATTTTGAGCAGCGCACCTCAAAAAAAGAAAAAAATTTACAAAAATCTGGTGTGATGAACGAGAGTGAGCAGAGTCAGTCATTCAGCGCAGCGCCCATTTCCATTTTTGCTCCGCAAAACTTTTGCCTTCATTTACACTCTACTGATTCTTATATTATACCACTACTACTCTCGTGAGTTCTAAAACTCTGAGAGGCTCTACCTTTACAACACAGAGATCCGATCAGTTGTTGCTGCTGTTGCTGTGTATGAATAAAAGGAAAAACATTTCTCCTCACTCTCAGTAAGGTATATAGTATATGACATACTCAGCCAGCCGGCTATGGTTACTCCATACTCATATATATATATTAATACACACCACCAACAACATCGTGAATTACAATCAAATCATTAGGGAAACTGCCAAAGTGTTCACTACCTTTATATACCTTATCTGTGAGTGTGTGTACATGTGTGGTATGAGTCAACCTCTAATAAGTCTTTAAGGAGACCAAACAGAGAAAGAATACGTTTCAAGGTATATAGTTGTAGTAGTTATAGTAGTAGGAAGGAAAGCAATTTAAGTAAAGCAAAGGAGAGGGTTTCTTCAACTCTTTCTGAGACTAAATAAAAAACCAAACAGTGTGTTTGGTTGTGTGTGTGTGTGTGTGTGTGTGTGTAAGGACTGACTGGTCAATGGTTTGGGCTTTTGGTTTAAGAGTATTACACACGTACAAATGGTAAATATATAATTACTGTTCAAGATGAAACATTTTAATACATATATACACACACATATGGTAGGGAGGCAAACAAAACAGAAGAGAGCACACGAGTACGACAAGAAGAACGACAACGACTTGTGTAAAACAATACGCTGAGAGAGACCAAGTTAGGTGTGTCAAAGCATGGAAAATCAAAGCCACAGAGTAAAGTAGGGAAATGGAACACAACAACGTGCTTTGAGACATTTACAATTTACACGTTATAGATGCTCTTTTCTGACTATATACACACTTCTCCTCGATGTCGATGTCGAAGTCGATGTCGACTTTCCTTCATACTTCACATATATATATATAGGGAACAATACCGTTTGTCTCAAGTGTCAATAGTAACAGTAACGTATTAAGTTTCGTTACATTCTCGTGTGTAGTACCTTTACTCACACAACACAATTAACAACCGAGCGAGCGAGCAGTACACTCAACCGCCCTGATTTATCCCATGATATCCTTTTAAAAGTGAATTCTACTAGAGCCCAGAGAGAACCAAATAAAAAAAAATCACTAGTAGACAAAACTACAACTACCTGAGTACTTTAACTACTAGTAAGATGACATATATGCATGAGAGCATGTGTGTGTGCTCCCTATTATCTGATGTCCTATTAAGTCTAGACTCACTTTTAGGCCTCAATCTGCTGGCAAATAATAAAAATAAATCCCATGATGTGCTTACTACCCTGGCCTGGTACAAATTGCACACATCCCAAGCCTGTGCGAAGCGTAATTTAATTATGCTCAGGTAATTATACACAAAAATGTCTGTTGTTTTTTTTCTTCATGTAATCTAATTATAATAATATTTCCTTTTACTTATTACTCATTTCATTACTCAATAATACAACCATCAACATCAACGAGGGAACGACGAAACTCTGTTATTATTCAAAAGAAGGATCCTACAATAATTATACAATATTATTAATAGACTTTCCACATACGATACATATAACGTAACATCCGCAAGAATGCTGCCATATAAATAAATTACTCTATATAACGTAATTATTATTTCTATTAAAGTAGCCATTCCATCGTTTTTATTATTTACTGTGGAATCCCCCCACCATCATCATCCCAAAAGAGGAGCAGACGCTATTAGCGTAATAAACCAACGCCTGACCTGAAAAAACTAATTTTAAGCGTAACTTCCAATTCCAAATTCCAATCTGCACGTAGTAATTGCATATGGTGGTGATGATAGATATTATACATGTTGCGCATGAGTAAGCAAACAAGCAAGCAAGCAAACAAACAAACAAAAAATATGTGAGGAGTAGTATATGTATGTATTATTAGACTCACCGATTGCTGAATATTAGAACGAAAGAGCTTGGCAGAGTTACTCGAGGATGCATTGGAGTCCAGACTTAGATGACCCGTAGGATGAATATTGT
The DNA here is from genome assembly GCA_034695245.1 of Dicyrtomina saundersi. Classification (NCBI taxonomy): domain Eukaryota; kingdom Metazoa; phylum Arthropoda; class Collembola; order Symphypleona; family Dicyrtomidae; genus Dicyrtomina; species Dicyrtomina saundersi. The sequence continues at coordinate 6,963 of JAQFZE010001030.1, read as the reverse complement.
GAATGTTATTATTATTATTGCTATTATTATTCCCAGTCGTATTTGCAACTGTATTACGTCGATCCCCAGAGATCCCTACTATCGGCTCATCATTTCCATTTAAAACTTGATTAAGAGCCCACTCGGATTTGGATTTCTCTCCTAGACGATTCTCACTTCGATATTTATGTCCATTAGTACTACTACCCCCTCTCCCATTTCCGATATTCTTATAATTATTCACAGTACTGTCTATGGCAAAGGACAAGTGTCCATGGCTGGGAAGGTTAGTTACACTATCTGTACGATGACACTGTAAAATCCTATCCACCCCACCACCCCCACCCACAACAACATTGCTTCTTGGAAAATTGTCACTGCTACTTTTTACAACTCTCTCATATGACGGAGCACTTCCGCTATTATTGACCACATGATGATTATGAACACCACCACCACCACTGCCACTACTGGAGTCCAACCGCGAGTCAGGATAAATCCTTTGATTGCCAGAATGATAATCAATGTAGTCAGGGGAAATCACTGTTCCAAGTCCAGAACTGCTGCTATTCTTCATAGTTCCTAGTATATTATTTCCACAGCGTCGTGAGTCAAGCACATTATTCCCTACATTATTGTTATCCGATGGCCTTGTCCGATTTTTATTCTTGACTACGATTTGTGACTCTGTTTTAGATCTTACAAGAGCCGGATGATTCTGATAATGAGGTCCAGATCGATGAGATTCATTTTCTTTGCTAAAATCAGGCGGATTCCCTACACTAGGATTGGAATTAGCCTCATTCTTTCCTGGTTTGACTTCTGGAATTAAAATTCAAATAAACACACAATTTTGTAGTTCACAGTTACTACATTACTACATTTAAAATTAGATTAGACCTTCAAAAAAGTATAATAAATTACTCCTATTTATAATTTATAAACAGAAAATTCTTGTATTTTGTAAAATTAGATGAAAAACTGTTTTGATTTTTAAATAAGGCAAATATACCAGTATAGTTCTTCCAGGTAACTTGTCGAATACAAAAGTATAGAGTGAGACTTCTATTCAACAACTACTAAGGCGGTAGCCAAAATTATTATGAAAAGTAAGATAGGATGGAGTATGGAGAGCGCTAAATAGTAGTTCACTGGGGCTGGTAAGTATTGGCTATCGTACCGTCACCGTCACCATAGTGCAATGGGTAATTATATGTAAACTTGAAGGAACTGAATTTCAATATACCCTCTGCGGATGACAAAAGTGGATCCGCAGACTAATTACCTAAAACCCACCACCGACATGATGGCGCCTTTACTTTTACAGAGAGATCGATACGATTGCTCCGCTTACTTCACACAAGTATGTAGGTAACTACCAATTTGAATACTGTAGTAAGGCAGGTAAGTACACTACTGTTTTTAGCATTGACGAAACGATATTGAGTAAACTATCTATCCTATCGGTCATTGCTCTTTTACCTCTAGCTATCAGTACCACCATCACATGTTACGGGTAATTTAATTTTTTCGAAGAATAATAATATATATATTGTGTAATATAAAATGGTTGTACTGATGGACTAGAATTTATTACAATATTATTAGAATGTAAAAGTAAAATATGAGCAAGAAAACGTGCACATTATTATCCTTTTCCAGTATGTCACTTTTATGTCAGCATCCAATGAAGTTGATACTACGGTATGCAAACAACTATTTTGTCGTTGAGAGTTGGAGATAGATTTAATCATTTATACTATAAAAATATAGAGACACCATCGCAACGCATAATTTGAACGTTAATAAAGCGTCGGACTGACTCACTGACAGTCTCACTCTTACTTTTACTTCAATAATAAATTCGTGAGCATGAATGTATGAAAATCAGAATGCTTTATTATCGTTTCGTTACATGAACAAACTTGTAAATTTATATTACCATGAGCACAGCAATGACAACATTTTAGATAATAAATAAATAAGCCTTAAAAGAACCAACGAAAAATCCACTTACTTGAACTATCTACCGTAAGTTGTGAAATAACGTGTGATTCGGATGATTTAGCCATAGCTGAAGAACTACCAGGCGGATAGTAGAAGCCGTTACGAAGCCTTTGCGACTTGGACTCATCCAGAGTAGTAGTAGTAGAAGTAGTAGGGGTAGTGATAAGTGGACGTTGCTGATGATGATTAAAGGTTGGAGCTTGATCGGACAGAATATCATAGAGAAATGTTCTTGGTGGTTTTTCTGGAGGTGCGGCGAAATTTGTGGTAGGCTTAGTCATTGCTGTTTTAATAATGTTATTATCACGAGACACTGATAAAGGCCTGTCTGTAGAAGAGGACTGGAGTGGGACACGGTGGTGATAGACAACCGGGGAGAGAGAGACGGGTAGATGATGAAGAGACTCATTGTTATGATTCTTTGGAGAGTATCTGTCACTTTTGTTCGGCAATGGAAGAGCATAGTCCCTTTGTCCTTGTCGAAAATTATTGATAGCATAATGGTCATACTGCTGTTGAAGCGGTGCTCGCCCGCCCTGCTGCTGTTGTGAACTTTTCTGTAATTTTCGGTCATGGGAGTAAATCTCAGAGACATGGTAAGGTGCCACAATATTTATTGCTTTCTGTTGATGATGTGGCTGCTGCTGCTGCTGACGACTATGGTCGCTGACATTAGATGACCGAAGGCACACACTACTAGCACGGCTCACTTCAGACTCAACATTTTTTTTCTGATAGCCACTGCCCGGTAACCCACTCGTGTCCAATGATTTAACCCTTTCCAAGCTCAACTTAGACTTGGATTTTGTAAATCGTGGATCTGGAGAGTCAATTATATCTTTCTTACGAAAAGCATTGCTTCGTTTTATTTTACCATAAACACCCGTGCTCCCACCATTCTGACTCCCGCTATCATTAAAATTTCCATTTTTATCGAATTCACTCTCATTCTCCATCTCATCCATACCCAATTCATCTTCATCCAGACACTGATGATGAGACGGGAATAGAATTTGTCTATCATCCTCATCATCTCCCGTCTCACAATGGAGAGTAATGGAATTGCTCACGTAGATCCCATTTCGTCTATTATTATCTTCTTCAGGAAGCAGATTCTGGTTCTGGTTCCGATTTAGATGTAGATGTTTGGGTGGAAGTGGTACATCACAAAATTCGTTTCTATTCAATATCATACTTTGAATGACCTCAGCCTCATCTCCATGTCTACTTATTATGTCCCCGAAATTTGTAGTATTTTTAGACTTTGGAATAGGAATCTCATCGTAATTGAGAATCTCAAACTGCTGCCTTAGCGTCTGTACCTTATTCCCATTCCCATCCATCTAAAATTCAAAAGAAAAAAACACGAAATATGAAATTTTTTGGATTTATCATTTCTCTTGATGAGCTCACACTAATTGTTTAATTCCAGTATTCCAGCTATAATTGTATTGACCAAACTAATATCAAAGTAGGTATGTAAAAGGTATTAATGTAACAATTAGCTGTTATTAAACTGCTGTATCTCCTGTTATGTTTTTGTTTTTCTGCCCTGTTTTTTTTCTTTAAATTAATCCAAACCGAATCAAACGTTTGTGTACACCAGCTTGTATTCCTCAGTTTGTAAATGCCTGGCTATTCCCATATATGTTTCGTTATAAATATACGCACATCCATAATCGTAATCGTTACATTTATAATTGTTCATGCCAGATTTTTTAACTTTGCCTGAGGCGAGGTCCCTAAAATGGCGCATTCTTTTTTGGGTAAGCCCATCATAGCTGAAAGTATATTTTTGCAATTTCAAAATTTCCTGTTACAATATTAGTGTGAAATGAGAATAACCTTTGCGTAGGTTACCAACAGATGCTGATGCTAACTCGGAAAATGTGCATTTTATATTTGCAAGCGACGTGTGACGTGACGTCTACAGCGCCATATGACCATGTCTTCACAGTGTAAAAGTATATACTCACGCAGAGTTTGGAATTTTATTCAGGTTTTCGTCATCAAAGTGTTTAAAAATTATTTCATGTTTCACCATTTTACTGTTAAATTATGTTTAGCGTATTAATTTTGCATTTCAATTAGTCTATTTGCTTGCAAGTAGTAGTAAATTAAACTCTATTTTGCATTCGAAGGCTGGTTAGTGCAAATGTGCTATATAACTTACAGATATTGTGCAAAATGTTGTCCGTTAAAAAATACATTTTAGGCCAGGGAATATTTATCTTTACTACAACTAAAATTATTTGGGAGAAGGGGAGGGTGGGGGTATGGAAACCTCAGTGTGCAATCGTAATTATCTACACTGGTCACATAGCCACCCTGTTTGTTTGAAGCACTGTTCAGCAATCAATTATTATAATGTCTCCGTCGTCAACGTAGGCTATACCAAACTATACAAAAATAAAAAAGTATTTTCATGTGTATAAGTACGTTCAAGGTAGCATTTACTGTACTGTACAGGGTGACTCGATATAGCTACGGTTTAGTACTTGAGGCTTAAAAATCACGTGCTTTAATAATAATAAATTATTAATTGCATATGTTCATCAATATTAATATGACTCAAACATTGACCCAAAAAACCGTATCTTTTAATTTTTTAAACTGAAATGCAGATGAAAATGTATTAGATATGATACGCCTCTTATCAGTCATACGATTTAAAAGCAGGATTTATTGATTGTAATTAACTTGAATGTATATAAATGATCGGTGGTTTTAACTAAAGTAATTAATTTGCTTACATTTCCTTTCAATACAATTACGAATTCTTTAATGTTTTAATGAGAATCCCACCGTCACGAGAGTTAATGTTTTCAATTGAAAAATCCCCAAGCTCGAATAAATATTAATTTATTATTTACTACAGAGACAGTTGAGAAAATCGTAAAAGAGTAATGAGCAACTAATTGTTTCTAACTGTTATTATTATATTATGAAAGTATTATTATTATCCCAACCTTTATGTTTACAAATTTCGACGAGTAATATGTTATTATAACGGTTATAACAGAAATGATGGCCGAGAAACAATGTTTTTACAATTTAAGCTAAATTGTTTATCTTAATTTAAAAAAATGTATTTTTCATAGTTAAACGAGAAAGTTGTTATTTTTTTATTCAAAACCTCTTTATAGAGAGATAAAATAGAAACCTGCGTGGGGATTTATTTATATCTTTATATATATTTTTTCTTATAATGCAAGTGGTACCTACGTTATACTCGTTATGAATGGCATGATGGTCCAATGGTTTACAAGAACGCAGCAGTTTCAGGTGTCATCAAAAACCGCGATGCTTATGCAACTTAATGTAATTTGCTTTACAGAGAAAACTGTAAGAATTTGCTACTATATATATCCCAGATAATTCAACTTAATACACAATTGTTTTTAATTGGTTGTGTGGTTTTTATTAAGTATTGGTTTGGTAGATGAAATCACTAGGTTTCAATTTCAATGGAAATCCCTTTTACGACTATATTACTAGAAAATACACAAACATAACGCAAACAAATATTCGTGGGTCCCATTCCCGTGAAGGCTGACGTTTCCCATTTAAGTAAAATATACAAATTTTGATAGGCAATTTTGAAATGAAACCTCGACAAAATTAGTTTAAAGTGAAGAACATAAAATTTGTTTCGCTTTTCACTCCATTAAAATTAAATACGAATACTTGAAATAAAGTGCCTACTTGAAACATTGGTTTAAATATTTCGTTACGTGAATATAGACTCACGAGGTACTTCAGAAAATACTCAATTCCCTGATGTCATCCGCTGCTGTGTCAGCATCAGCATTAAAATGGATAAAAGCTTGTGCCTCAGATAGTTGTTTTAAAATGTTGTTGTCAAACCCGTAATCAGTTAACCCAATATTTGTTGTTTTATACTTTTAAAAGCATTTTTTTGTGCATTTTCAAAGTTAATTTTTAAGGCATTTGAAACTGACTTGTATCCAAAAATCCACTTAAAGTAGTCCACTAGTATTGACATGAAATGAATTTTATTTCCGTTGCCAAACCATACTAGACCACATTGTACCGCAGCCTTACTATCGTTGATCGTTCCCTTTTCCGTTTTATTTGCTATCATTAATTAAAGTTTGTATATCATTACTTTATCCCCTACTTCCTTTCCTAAATTTTAACTTATTTGGATTTCAACTGAAGCGTGTTGTTTACTAAAGGCATACTCCTGCAAAAATAATCTAATCTTCCAACAAAACTGTTCTGAATTACTATATTATGAGTAATTAATTAAATGCGACTAAAGGAACTCCTAAAGACTTTTAATTGGCAACTTTTCTTGGTTGGAGCTGAATATAAAGTTTACATTGACAAACTTCTACATAATCCTAATGTTTTATTCTTATGCCCTTGTAGCCGTTAAAGTTAAATTCTACAGGTGAAAATATTCATGGGACCGTATACTCGCTAGGTATCCACCAATTCTTTGTCGTTTTGCAAACATTGTAGAAATAATGGTTAAAGCTAAATGATAAATGCATGTAGTCATTTTTTTTGTAAACAAGTACAAAAGCAGTGCAAAATATGAAAATTCTTCGGAAAAACCTAATGTCTTAAAAATATCAAGGTATTAAGAAAGTCATTTGGAATTTTCATCTCACTCTCAACCTCAATCCGAGTTAGGCGAGAACAGCAGCTAGTTCAAAAGAAGTAATAGGAAGGATTATATATCCAACATTTTTTAAGTACATAGCTGTAACTATGACCTTCCTTTGTCATTAATAATTAGGAACAAGGGGTTTAACATTAAATAAGAAAGTACGCAGTTTAGCTAACATAGTCATCCGTATCGTGCAATCATAAAACCAACCCGTGAACAGCTCAACTTAAAAGTTAGATTTTTTTACTTATTCGGAAACCAATGATTTAAGTTTCAAAGCATTTTGATTTTAAAGTAGATATTTTGATGAAATTGCTCTGCTATAAGGTGGGGGTGGG
>JAQFZE010001029.1:0-20407 GCA_034695245.1 Dicyrtomina saundersi | reverse complement strand
TATTTTGTGCACAAACTATTCTGCAATAGCAGTTATGTCGCGTTCTGCACAACACGACACATATTTTTTTACACGGGTAATTTAGCATCGTAAAAAGATGAGTAAAATTTTTACTGTGTTTTTGGAATGTTAAAAAACGGTTTATTTTCATAAGTTTGCTAAATGTGTAATATATTAATTTTCAATATTTCTCACAAGTGTGAAATGTTCTATTTACAAGTTTTAAAAAGTTCAAAATGTTCCATATACAGGTTTTTTAAAACTGCAAAATGCTGTATTTATAGATTTTTTGAAATTACAAAAATGTTCTATTTACATTTTTTAAGATGTGTGAAAATGTTTAATTCACAAGTTTGTGGAATAAGTAAAATATTATGCTTACGAATTTTTAAAAAGTGTTAAATGCTCAATGTTTAATTAATTATGTTTGTTTGTTTTGTATCTGCATTTTTATTTATAGCTAAAAATAACCATTAGTCACTGTGATTTCTAACAGGCGATATGGGAATATAGCATTTATATATAGCATTATTTGCGTTCATAAATAACTTCGTATCTATTCAGGTATGCATATACAATATGTGGACGTCAAAAAGGTTTAAAGTATGTCACAATCTCGCATTCATTGCATTGCTATTTTTAACAATTTGTTAGTTAAATTTGTGACTACTTGGCAGTAAATATAATGCGTCTATAAATACCTAATAATGTAATCTGCTTTGCTCAATGGAATTCGTATGCTAATGGTATTAGGGATTTTTAATTTATATTTAGGTTAGGTTTGGTTAGTCTAAAGTCTAACCAAACCTAAAATATAATACATATGTACTTATGGTTGCCAATTTAAATTCAATAGAAATAATTTATAATATTATTGATATAAAATATAAATAATACAACAATAAATTAAAAAAATAATAATAAATTATCAAGTACATATTAATATTATTAGTAATAATAATTTAATAATAATTCAATCATTATTATTATCATTATTGTTGCATAGGAACAGACACATCTAAACCCTTGAATATTTTCCTTGCTGATTAAATAGGCGCAAAAACTTAACCATTATCTTCTTTTCATATTTTAGCGTGTAGAAGTTTTGTAGACAGTAGACAGTAGTAGACACTACACTAATGAGAGCAGACAATCACAACTGAATATATCCGCTCGAGCCGATTTCGCAACCATTGAAATTAGTATGCAATGAATAGGGTGGTATGTACGCCAATGGAATTATATGGACATATTTACTTCAACGTTATCCTTTACTGCCATTCTTCATCCCACGCCCAGACTGACTTATTAATTTCAATATAAAATATGAACAGTTATGAAACACTATTTCATTGTTTAGGACGAATTGACACCTAAGTACATATAACTGAAATTTTAAAGACATGACTAAATTCATGTTTATTTTGTCCTGTCGTCTGCAGGACGGTGTGCAGGCAAGTAAATACTTAGGTATTTACACAATTTACGTAATTTAAACAATTTTATTACTATGTAAATTATGTAGATGTGAAGTAAAATACATAGGTTGTGTAATACGTTTTAGAGCAATCGGATGTTGGGAATGGGGGGGGGGGGGGAATGGGGAGCAGCTGTTGGACGGCCGACGCCAGCAGGAAGAATTATTTTAAAGCCGATGTTGGAAGGGGGAGGGGAGACATCATTTGAATTTTATTATGTAGAATCGTACTGGAAAAAACTTTTCTTAACTTTTTTTCTTAACATTGCAACTTGTGGAATTAAACTATAATTAGATTTTAGCGCACGCTAGTTTTTAGATGCTGAGCTTTAGCTGCATCTAATGAAATTGTTTTGTCCTTCCGTCTGTGTTGTACGCTACAGGTCGCATTTTTGAACTTATTATATTCAAACAATTTATAAACGATCACAAATGCGATGAAGATGTGCTGTACAGTTTTTAGGCATGAACTATTGCGTAAGTTTTTTGCAAATAGCAGTTAAATGGACCAACTCTCAAAAATGTTTAAAGTTAGGAATGGGGAATGTTGAGAAGTTACATCCTACATTAACCACAGCTGTTTATGCCATGCTTACTTAAGCTGATGACAAGGAGGCCATACGGTATATATATACAAATATTATTTGAGCCAGATCTTCGTACACAAAACCATACACCAAGCTTATATGCTTTATGTAAAGCAGGTTAGAGTGGAGTGAGATTCATACGACAGGTTCTGTTTTCTGTGACTGACTTAATATGTGACTACGAGACTCAGAATAACAGACTCATGAGTTAAGTAAAAAAGATGAGTTTCCGTTCCAAACTCACTCAGCTCTGTGACTCCCAAAGGGTGTCAAGCATGTGACAAGCACTTCAAGCGCTTACGGTCATGCGCAGTGCTGCTCAATAGTTGAGTCAGAGCGTTACTTAAATTTTGGTTTTTGAGTAACTCTGACTCACAAAAATCACTCCTTTCTCTGGCGGGAACAAATGCACCTCCTCCTTTGCCTTTTACTTTCAGCAGAACGAAACTTGTCTATTATTAGAAACCTTCTAATCATTATTAACGGTACATATAAAATACCGTCAAACTTTTAGCCATAGCTGTACACACCCAAATCTAGTGTAAGTAATTATTAGTTTGACTCCTCCCCTTTATTTGTACAGTACAAACCCCACGTCTACTAAATACGCCCTCGGTCTAACGTTTTTGTTTGTAGGTCAATTTTGGTTTTCTTGTTTTTAAAAAATGCACAAATAAATACCAAACATACGTCTTAATTAGTTTATAAAAGCTTATTTAATATTTAGGGCAGCGTAAATTTGTATTAGTAAATTCTAGTATTTAGGTATGTACGCATGTATAGTATGTATAGTGCATTTTCTTACACACATTTAAAACTTAAACAAATAATAATATCCTGCCTGGTGTGTGTGTTGGTTAATACATTCATCACAAAAAAAAGTCAGTTAGATAGTTTCAGTATTGGCCGAATCGAGCTTCCTGTATTAGTCCTTTCCTCAAACAAAAGAAGCTCCATTCATTCTCCCTTCTCCATAAACTTTTGATAAGCGTTCTTTGAAGCATTTTTGGGACTGAGAAACGGAAACCCAACACACTCAGTTATTGCCTAACTTTTAAAGTAACATCATCTTTTTCCCTCTCATCTTCATCCATAATATTGAGCGTGAGCCAGCCATTGCAAGTAAAGTAAACAGTATCAAAATGCATCGACGTAAGTACAATTTTAATACAAGTTTTAAATAATTGCAAACTAATTAAAGTTTAAGTTAGTATTGCACTCCAATTGACAAACTAGCCAGGCAAACAAAGATCACAAGAAAGCATGGTTTTATATTGTGAGTTGAGCTGAGTTTTAACTATTTATTGAAGGAATTATTTACGTATTCTAAAATTGCAGTGGTGACCGAGTTTATGATGAAAAAGAAGAGAGAAAAGGCACTGGGTCAACTAAAGCTAGAGAGGGCGAAAAAAAAGCTGAAAGTAGATCAAGAAAAGGTGCTAGAGGAAATGGACATCATACTGAAGTTGCAAAAGAAAATGGCAAAATCCGATGAAAAACTAAAGGCATTAATCGACCAGGTCAACCAAAAGAAAATATCCCTCAACAAATTGACAACGGAAGCATCAAAACTAAAGCAAAATGCCGTTGAGAAGGATGCAAAGCTCGTAAAAAAACAATCTGAACTGGACGAAAAAGAACAGAAACTTAAAAGGCGAGAGAGGACAATTGAGGAGAGGGAACGAACGACTCCTAAAAAGCTCAACCAAAGCTGCACAGCCAGACGACAACTATATAGATGCAACGTCTACCACTGTGGTGAGTTTTCAACGCATGTATCAGTATAATGATACTGTTTTCCTAGCAAATACTTGAAATAGTAATAGTAAAAGGGCACAACGCTAAAGTATATACTATATAATGGGTGTAATTTATGGCTTTAATCATTATTCCAAGAATGTTGTCTGAGATAATAATATAAAGCCAGCAATGCAATGTTCATTGTATTATTGTATTATAAGCTTTTTAATTGAAACTTTTTTAATATTTAGGAGAAACATTTATCAACTTTCACGCTTTTAGGCGCCACAGTGACATTCACTAAGGCCTTATATATCCATGCTGGAATTGCTGCAAAACTTTTGGCCAGTACGACTACTTGAGACGACATCTTCTGCAAGTTCACAATTTTCAGTTTTAATTTTTCTTTGGAAACTCTATATTACTTAAAAATTCACACTGAAATCAATGCAAATATTATAAAATTTTAACATCTAAGAATAATATTTGATAAGTCGAGTATGTTTCCGTATGGATTCTAACGCGGTGTCAAAATTAAAATTATTCCACATAAGGATGTGACAGTTCATACAAGTTTTAACTTAATGTTTTTTAATTACTCATATGTGTTTATTGGTGTTGCTAAAATAATTTCTAAATTTATTAATGTTTCAACGATAAAAGAAATCCACAGAATAATGTGGCATTTTATACTAGTTTTAACTCATTATTTTTATTACTCAAATTTGTTCATATTTGTTGTTTAAATAATTTTATAGTTTTAATAATATTTAAAAGCCATAAGTTTATCAGTAAATGTAGAAATATTTAAACCACAATTATGTGAGAATTTGCACAAACTATATTACGTAAACAGTTAATACTGTTAAATAAATTACAAATCAGCCATGGATCCTGATTGGGAGGGCAACTAGCATTATCCCACATGTCAGACAGATTTTGTAAGCAATGAAAATTTTGGGTGTTATACATACATTTTGCAAAATGGCTGCTTAATATTTTCAACTTTTACCACCCTTAGGGATACACAAATCTTCTCTTTAAGCCACTATTGGATCCAAAGCTATCAATGACGTTATAGTATATTTCTGATTTAAACGCTAAGAAATGCGGTATTCGACCACAATATACTGTGGTGTCTATTTCTTTTTCTACAGTGTACTGCTAAGCAATTACGAAAATAATACAAATTTTTGCTAACTTTTTACAAACCAATAATTTTACTAGTTTTGTTAAATATAAATTTGACTACTTATAATAATATAATACAATAACTAATTTTCACGCTATACAACTGAACTATGCAAATGTTAACTCCACAATATCAGGTCTGATTTAAATTCATCTATGATACAATAAAAGTATTTTCTTTTATTGTTTACAAAATAAACGCAGTGTAATTTAGTGTAATGTAATGGTTTTTGTCATAAATAACAGAGGTAAGTGCTGATTTTTATATGCAGACATAACTGTACATATAACGCGCATATACGCGTGAGAAGCAACAAATATTACACGTCATAATTATTTTACTATTATTTTTATTGCTAATGATTTATTCTTATTAAAGTATATATAACTATTGTTTTTATTATTCAATTTCAGTTATATTAAAATTATTAATTATTTTACTTCTGCTCTATAGATAATAGTATTTAAAGGCACTAAAAAGTTAAAGAACTAAATTCATTACACTTCTATATGCATAAAATGCCGACTTGTAACCACAAAAGACTGCAAAATATATTTATTAACGTTTAGGGTATCAAAGTGAACACTTAGGCTTTAAAAAATTAAAACCACAAGAAGTATTAAATAATTACCATTATTTAAACATTATTTTCTTTGTATTTAAGGCCCGAGCTAGATTTTTTCATCAAAAACCCTAATATAAGCAACAAATTAATTTTGGCATTTATTATTGTTAATCAAGCATTTTAAGTTTATTTCCATTAATAAATTTTTAAAATTACGGTATGCTGACAGATTATTTTAGGTAATAGAAAGTATTATTTGCCAAATCTTCAAAGGACATTCTACAGGTACACCTAAAAAGTAAATGTACTCTATATTTTTCAATCAGTTTTAGTTAATCTTTCAACGTAAAAACAAAAACAGTAAAATGATACAATCTGATTATCACAAAACATGCAGCTAATAATTTATTAGGCGACTTGTTTTGATCTATTTATTATATTTTAGTTTACTCGTCCTCATCAAATTCATCAGAAATATCATCTTCTTCAAAAAAAGACAAAAAATGTGGTTCAGCTGAATTTAAAATTTTGGAAGAGTAAGTTCGAGCTGTAGCGTCTGCTAATAAGTGGTCAAGAGAAAAGGTTCTGGCGTATTCAAACGCATCAAGTTTACTTAGCGACTTCTCACCGTTAAACCGTAGTCTGGTTATAGCATCTACAGTTAAAACCTTAAGTTAGTATCTTCTGTTCGTTTTTTGAGCAGAATACATTCCAAATATACGTTCCGCTTCAGCGCTGGTTGCTTGAATTGATAGAACTGTTTTTAATAACTGTTTCGTATTTTCGGTCCATCTTATTCCGCATCCACTTTTTCCAAGGTAATAGCCATAAAATTCTTCAGGTGACTTTTGGCACATATCTTCAAAGTTGTCATCATTATTTAAACTTACAATCAGCAGCTTCCAATCTTGCAATAAATCTGATTCGACAAAACCCCATTCAAGCGCAGTATTCATTTCAATTAAATCCGAACAACCGTATTCTACATTGGTCATGTTAAATCTGTGCTTAGGCCAGTTAGTACAATCGAATTTAAAGAATTTGTCAGTTACATCTGTTTCTGGAAAGTATTTGTCAATCTCGAAAAGTAGACGATCAATGTATACATTTCGATTGCGGCTAAGGTGTAATACAGTAGTGTTTGGATTTGGTGGTCGAAGTTTGACTCTTTCAAGTCGCACGGGTTCATTTTCAAACATTTCAAGCGTCACTGGTTCTGGACCGTTTGAATGAGTTGATTTTGATAAAATCTTACTTAAGGAAGTACCGTCTACGTCTCTAAGTGTATCCAAATCTTCAGCCAGTTTAACTCTCATTTCTTTTTTATCAATTAAAGTTGACCCTCGAATTTGAAGATGCTCTGATGCATCTTTAAACAATTGTGTTACGTCAGTTACAAAAGCTAACGTTAATATTATATATGGTGTTTCAAGTAATTGTATAAGCTTCCCACAAGTTTGGATCTGTTTTGCCGTAAAATCTCTTTTTTGAACTACAATCCTTTTAAGTGCTCCAAGAATGGTGTACCAATGGTTAACAATAGTATCTAAGGCTCTAAATTTAGAGGCAGACCACCTAATAGGTTGCATTTGCTTTACTGAAAAACGATTGTCGTTTAAAACTACAGCAGTTTCTTCTAATATTCGTTTCTTTTTTGGCGAATTTGGCCCCAAAAATGCATGTAGCGTATTCACTAATGCTTTTGTGGTTTTTATAACTTCAAGTGGTTTCATTGCATTTTTTACAACCAGCTCATAGCAATGACATTGGCAGTGGGTGTGGACGTATTTGTACGATGTGAATTCAGTAAGTTCATTTCAAAAAGTTGAATTCATTGAAATACAGCCATCAACGGTGCATCCAGTAAGGTAGCGTTTAAAATATTGATCCAGTCCGTCTTCTTGTAGAGAAGTTTTGAAAGCAGAAAAAATTGTCTGTCCTGATTTCCTTTTTGGAAGATCTAACAGTTTGTAGAAGTACGTTTTTGGTCTGTTATTTAAATCAATGGTGTTAAACAAAACAGCTAATGACTGCAGACCTTCTAAATCTGTTGAAGAGTCCAAGACAATGCATAACGGTGGTTTGTTAAGTAACAGGTAATTAATTAGTTTTCGGTGCATCTTTGCGCTAATGTGCATTAAAACAGTTCGCATTCCTTCAGCATTTCGAAAGCGATTGCCAATATTCACATTGAAATGCTTTAAGGTTTCGGTCAATATTTCAAAATTGTTAAAACTAAGAGACGCTTGTACACTTTGGTATACCAATATCATCAAGTTTTCTGTAGCTTCAAAGTAATTGTAATACGGTGTATCTTTCTTCATCATTGCAAGCTTCAGGTTTTTTCCACGTAAATTGTTATCAATGCTTTCGAAGTATTGAAGTGAAATTTTGTGCAGACTTGATTCCTTGTGTAGTTTAATTTGGTTGTGATTATGAAATTTTCGGTTGTTGCCGCAAGTCTTCATGTAGCTTTCGGAAAATATTTTTGGAAGCGTTGCTGGGTTCTGAGTGATTATTTTATTATTTATTAACGCATTGCACAGCTTGCATCTCATTTTTGGAAGAGACGTTCTTTGTGGTTTAAATATTTCAAACCAAAAACAAACCTGGTCATTTATAACACGATTTAAATCTATAGGTATGTTAATATCGTCTCTAATTTGGGTTTTCCAATCTTCGTGAAAGCTAAAGCAGTCACTCCAAATGAAGTTACTATTTATTCTGTTTGGTATAGCACTTAAATCAATGTCAAATTCTTTGTCTTGGATGGTGTGTCTAGGGGTTTCTTGTTCCAGATCTTCCATTTTATAATCGACTGTTTCTTCAGCAGCGATTTCCATGTGCTCGACAAATTCCTGCTGTTCTGTAATTGTTCCGATATTTAAAATTGCATCCTCTGAATTTATAATAAAACACTTGTTATTAGGATCATTTCCCACTTGAACGCCTCTAGGATTTGGCAACATTGGCAGTTGGTTTTCAATTCTAAGTATAAAAGCGTTGTCACAGGTATTTATTTTATTAGGTGTTGGAATACTGTGAACCATAGAGTTGGCTGCAAACGGTAGCTTAGAATCTGTGCAACGGCTAAAAGATAGATCGTTTTCATTAGTGGTATGCCAGTCTCGAATAACATAGTCATTGCTATCAGTATATTTAATAAGCAATTTTGTAAACAAATTGCAAAACACATATGGTGTTTTTGAACCAGTCACATAAAGATCTTGTAAATTCGTAATTATAGTTTTAATCTCGTTTGGAAACAGTTTCTTTTTTTCCCAAAAAGCCCCATCTTTCTGAAGCTGTAAAATTTTAAGTGGGTCTGGACTTTTATTATAAATTAACACGAGCACAAATGGCGTGTCTTTGCCGGATGGTAAATATTGCCCGGTGTTTTGAAAAAGTGATTTTGCAACTTGGCAGTCCTCTAGAAAGAAATCAACAGCTTCACCTTAAGAAACATCTCGACCACCAAATACAAAGTAAAGTTCATTCTTATTTAGTCCTTTCTTAACTATACTGCTTTGACACATAGTAATGAGAAAGCCATCGGCACTTATAACAAGCAATTTATATTTCCCCATATCGACTTGCGAATTTTGTGTTGTTGTTTTCCAACAATACTTTGAGAGCTCTACGAATTGCTTTTCGCCTCCGGTTGTGTCTATGTTCCATTCGTTGAGGTATAGTTTACAATTTCTCATTCCTTGAGGACGGGTAGAAGCAAACTTTGAGCAAGTGTTAGTGAAATTTGCATACGCAATGCCTTGGAGCAGTCCGCTGCACAAAAAGTGGACATACAAAATAATTATTAAAGTTATCTAATATGTTGTACTGAATGTAAAAATAAATAGCTTTAATGTTTAGCACAATTATTTTTTTACATGATTATGCACATTCTAAATGCAAAATGTAGAACATGTGTGACAAGCGACATCCTAAAAAAAACAGTAGAAGATGTAATTATATATTTGAAAGTAACATATACTAAAAATTATTAAATATTATAACTGCAATAATTACATTGACATTCAAGTTTCTTACTTGTTCAAAATTTAAACCAAACAAATGTAATTATGATTTTTAAATAGTTAACAGTTTTTAAGAATATACTCAACTCTGACTTAGAATCTTTTGGATAAAATCTAACTTTTATGAAGAAAATGGTGACTGTTTATAAATATTGGAGTATTGAAAATACCACGATTTCTTGTTTGATATACAATTTATATCTGTTTATTGAAGTTAAAAATTGTACATTATAGTACTTTTAAATAAGAAATACTTAGCTGTTACAAATTGATTTCAAAATATCGAATGAACAAGTGCCCGCGCATGAGAGGCTCGAACAAGTATATATTATCTTTATTTTTATACATGAAATGCGAAACAGAAAGTAAGAATTATTAATAAGTTAATTTATGTTTTACCTAGAAGGAAAATGGCATGTAAAATATACACTAAAATGCGATTAAGTATCAAATCCGGTAAGTGAATTGCACACGAAATGCAAACTGTAAAATCTGACAAGGAAGTAGAAGTTTGTAAATGAAAGGAAATGGGACCACATCGAGTCCTTTTATTAATTAATTATATTTAAGAAGGAACAGAGGACAAAAATTACTTGTGGTGCGTAGCCACAAAAAACAGAAACATCATCATCACTATACATAAAAGTAAATCTTTCATACTCGTCAGTTAGAGTTTGACAAGGAAATTAAATCCAAAATAATAATACAAAATTGAGCAAATCGTATTCTATATAATTGCATTACGAACATATCGTAATACATATAATTTTTACTAAGTATACTAAATGTGTAGTATGTGGTAAGATAAACAATACACTATAAAAGATAAAATAATTCCCTTGCTATACATAAATATTATCTCCAGGAGCGTTGGTAACTCATTTTCACTCAGCAAAATCAAGTTCTACTTTTGAAACCGTTGTAAAAAAACTTAGTAAGCGCCATTATGAAATGCTGTTTAATCGAACTGCAGAATTTGACTAAGGTAGGTGGGCTATTCTAGACCTTTTTTTCAAGTAGGTGAAAAATTGCTTGAAATTAACAAACAAGGGCTCAAACTATTGATTTTATACGTGTTTTTACTGTTTTCTGCCCTTTTTCACCTAATTGGAAAAATGGTCTAGGGTAGCCCACCTGCTACTCAAGTAGCAGTATTAAATTGCCAAATAAATTCAAAATGAATGGTCATGGAAACATAAACGAGTAATGAATAAATTTTCAAAGTAATTTTGTTTTTCAAAGTAGTACCTTTATATGATTTATTTTGAATTTAAACAATCCAATAAAATCTTTAAGTATATAAAAAATATTACGTTAATCTTTTATTAGGATTTCTAAGAGATGTTTTATCTAGTCATGATTCATTTCGAATATATATATATTCACATATTACATACTACTAATATTGATAAGCTGAACGCCTTCAGGCTCCTCGTTCATAGATCTATACCTAGTGTATCTTACAGGCTGCACTAAGGACACACGCTCTTCTCTATCCCGCATATACGCTTTTATTTTTTTGATGACCAGGCGTAGAGCAAAAAGTACCAGTACCATCAGCAACGAAACAATTGATTGGTAGAGAATATAAAATTGTTCATAAATCACCTCTTCGTTATGAGTAGGGAGAAGAAATTCGTTTCTGTAATATAACAAATTGATATTCATAATTGTAGGAATTGTAGTAATAATTGAGCCACATGCAATGTATAAAGCTTGTTTTATCCAAACACTATTAACTGTAAAAAAATGTAAGCACAAAATAATTACACATCATTTTTAAATGCTGAGCTAACATCTCTTGTTATTATTTACGTCAATGACAAATTCATGTCTTGTTTTACTAGGAAATATTTAGCCAGTTCCCCAAATAATAACCCAAGAAATCTTACTTATTTGAAGAACATCAAAAGCTAATAATATGTATTTATGAAAAATTTAAATTTGCTACAGAAACTAAAATTTAAAAAATAGTAGTGGCAATAAAGGTGAGGTATTGATAATAGTATTAAAGAAAAATTTATGGTAGTGATAGCTGTGGTAGTTATGTAGATGTGTTGATAGTTATACTTATTTAGATATGATAGTGGAAATGTTGGTTGATGTTGCTAATCTAATAGTGGTACAAGTAGCTGTCTGGTAGTTAGTAGAATTTAGTACTTATACATGGAGGCGGTAATAGTAGTTAGTATTTATGTAACGTGGTCAAAAATAATTTCAAAGGATCTTTATTTGTAAGGGGTTTGGTGTTTCTAATGAATTGATCAGATCCCCCAACACGAACCCCGTACTAACACAGAACCAAGTAAGCCGACATAGGTCGCCACACATATCGAGAGCCCGGCGTTTAAGTCAACTTTCTCACAATAGATTCGAGGCCAGTGGGAGTTAACCCACGCCAGTCAACAGTATTGGAGAGCCTCAGACTGTCTCGCTCGGCACCACTGTGCACCACTGTAGTTGTTATGATGTGTGGTAGTGGTGGTCACGGCGGTGATTATTAGTGCTGGTTGTTGTTGGAGTGATAGGGGTGCAGTAGTGGTTGTCACGGCGGTGATTATTGGTGTTGGTGGTTGTTGTCAGCCTAAGTACTTGGATTTGGAATTTGGTTGGACTTGGAGCTGGACTTACTGTACTTACCTTACCTATACATTAATTAAAACCGCAAATTAACGTCCCTGCGCCTCCTTATTTATCTTTGTTTAGATTGGAGTTTGTCCGCGTTGTGATGTTTCCCTTGTTAATTGGTAATACAGCAATACATACAAAATTGACCATTTTTATTTCTATATATATTCATTACCATGTAAAATGGAAAATCCAAAGCTTGAATTCTATGCTAATTATTACGCTTTTTATTATTTAATTTATGTTGTGTTTTCAAGGATTATGGTATTATTATTATTTATTATTATTGTTGTCATATCGTCACTTCGTCACATGCAGTACAGTGCTGTAAATTGTTATTATTGTTATACGTTTGTTAACATGGAAAATCTAGTTTTGTTATTGTTATTGTTAAGTCAATGTTAAAAACGTATACCAAAATAACAATTTGGAGCACTGATGCAGTAATCATGTACAAAAATAAGGATTACTTACGTAAGTACTGTAGAATATTGCTTCAAATAACTTCCACGTTGCCATGAATTTCATTGTTGATTTTAAAACTCAGAAATAATTCAAGAACTGAGGCTGAGACCCTACTAGTCGTTGCATTTTAAAATCTCCGTCAGTCAATGTTGTCATTTTCTTGGTTGCGGATGTGGAAAAATTTCGTCTGGTTTTTATAAGCACTTACAGTATGAAAGAAAACGAAATTTTTCAACACCCGTAACCGAGAAAATGAAAACCTTGACCGACAGAGATTTTGGAGTACAACAACAAGCTAGGCCCTAAGCTCCCAGTTCCCAAACTATTTCTGAAGTTTAAAATCAACAATTAAGGCAATTTAAAGCTTAAGTAGTTTAAAAATAAAGTAAGAAGTTGGATAAAGGGGAGTTTTAATTTTTAATGATTTCCATAGTGTATTATTTCTTAGAAGTATGCCAGTCACGGTACTTGGTTTACCTCTCTCCCCCATGCCCCCATGTCCCCCTGTTGTAGCCACCGTCCATTGAGCTCACCGGCGTTTTATTTCAAGAGCGAGCTTACTCACATATATTGCTTCGATAGTGAGCTCACCTGTGCAGGGGCGGACTGGCAACACCATTAACTCATTTTTGTATTTATTAATGAAATCCGATTAGTCCCTTCTGGTTGGCTCCCTAGGCTTTTAAGTTTTGTTTAAAGGGCCGAGCACTGCAATCTTAAAGGAAACTAGGTACTTTGGGCGGAGCCAGCTTTACTAATTTTTTTTATGCTGCTCAGTTATTTCACCTGATTACATAAACGGGAGTATAGGGCCCCTTGGCTCAGTGTGGGCCCCCTGATCGCTAAACCTCGTTATTAAAAATGCCTGGGCCCTAAAAGTAACCAGTCTGCCCCTGCACCTGTGGCGTAGGCATAGATACGATACAATTCTGAGTTATACAGTAAGAACAAAATTATTAGGGGGAAAAATTTAATTAAGTAGTAATAATATAGAGATTTTTCGCTCTCATTTCAGAATCGTGTCGGGCCATTAAGTCTTGCGGCGAATGCGTGAGCAAATGTATTTGGCTACCTGAGCTCAAAAACTTTCCTTGTCGCTGGTCAGTTGCCGAAACGGATGGCATTGAATTTGATGCAGTTTCTACCATTTCTGGCTGTCGTCAACTCTATCCGTAAATTACCATACATAATTGTTTTTTTAATTATTTTAGAATTCTTGAATACAGGTATACAGTGTGTCTCATAATTTTAAACTCACCCCGGTTTATGGGGATTGCTTCCTTTCAACAACGAATTTTCCTGAGGGATATTTATTTTTAGGTGACAACTCACTAATAATTAGGATTCGACTTTAATTGACCCCCGGGGGTCACGTGGTTCTTATGTAAATAATTAAAAACCGAAAACCGGGTGTCTCAAATTTTTTAACTCACTTCATTGGACATTACGGTGAGTTGCGTAACCCTGAGCCCATTCCATCATCTCTCCATAATGTTCAATCCCGGAGTCTCGTAACCTCGATTGACCTGAGTATTGACTTATCCACTGTTAATGGAATCCATATAATCGTCACGTTCACTTCAAAAACAGGTGACTGCACAGTAACAATTGCTCGAATGTTGCTGCAAACAAGAATAAATAAAACATTATTGATACCAGGGCACATGGTGGGCAAAGTCTTTTCACTACCACCTATAAACTAGGTTACTAGCGTAGCGTGAATATTTAAGACTATTAATTACATATAAATATTGAACAGTTTTGCAAGTCGCAAGTGACACATTTTTTCCCTTTGACGATCACCCTATGCAAATTAAGATCACAAAATAGAACATCAAAGTTGTTGTATTTATTCAAAAGTTATTACTGATGATCAACAAACTTGACTGGCAATAATAATATATATTAAATCCTAAACTGATTTACCGTAAATACTCGTCGCAACTGGCATCCCCACTTATGACCGAACGCTTAATTAGTAACAGTTTAACAATCCACCCTTTAAACTTGTCAGGTTAATTCTTAAATTCGTTCGATCCTGTTTCTTTAACTCCACACTTTGCATCACTAGGTAATTTGTTCCATTCCAGGATGTATTGCTTGGATAAACAAACAATGATGAATGTCTCGGATTTGTCATGTGGACTTTCTAAGATTTCAGTAAATTATGAAACAGTTGACAGTACAATTTCAATGTTGTTTTGATATTAATACATAATTATTATAGGTCAAACGTTGACGGGTATCTCGTCGTACGCTACAAGTGCTCTACTGTCTGTGCCTGCACGTCAGATAGCTGGCTGTCAAGTCAAACGTAAAATTAATGTAATGTTTATTTTAATTTTAATAAGATATCGAAGCAACTGAGATTACTAGCAACTTTAATGTTAATTACTGTTGAAAAATTTGTTAAGTGTTGCAACTGCTGATAGTAAATGTTAATAGTGAAATCGTAAGACTTTAAATGTAAATTGTGTAAAATTGAAAATGAGTTTTAAACTTCTACACAGTCATAGTAACAGTGTCTAGTGTCTTTAGTGACCTTAGTGTCTATTATCTTGATTAGGTGTTACATATTTTACCCTTGTTTTTAGTACTGCCGATTTTAACGGTGGTTGCAGGCCATTTTCCTTCTGAAAATTTTCCTTCTATTCACTAAAATGAATGAGCGTGTTCCTTACTGTAAAAATGTACATACATGTATTATACAGATTCTTAGAACTATGACTAAAATGCTTCTTTTCAAAATTGTTTGTATTATTATTAGTTGTGTCATTATTAAGAATTAATATTTTTCTACACGTAAAATAATTTTATTACGACTATAAACTAACAACATAAATTAAAGATTGCATCTGAAAAACCACTTCCTTAAAGGCAATTAAATTGTTTCCCTTCTAGTTTAATAGTTTAGTTAAGATTTATATATAAAAAAGTGGGGTCGTGTGTGACGCATCATAATTATTCGGGAACAGCCAAAAAATTCAGCATTGTGTGTAACATTAAACATTCTGTTAAAGAATCCAAATACCGTACTTGACAACTTGACAGATTGATCCCCCTTGAAGCTAATGACTTAATAGTCCTAAACCCCTAGTAACCAACTGAGCCCCGGGGGTTAATCTGTAAAATACAGTAGCTAACCTATGATGATGATGATGATGACACACACTCAATAATTTGTATCTAATGTCATGCCGAATGGTGTAGAAAACTACGGCTGCAAGCAAATTGGCAGTCTCGATCTCGATCGAAGAATTGGCAGCGAATAATAAATTGCCTGAAAACATTGAATTAGTTGGCAGTAAAATAAATTTGCAGTTCCTTCCATTTCTTATTTAGAAATACTTGCGCTTCTTCTAAACCTACAAATGACTTACTTAACTTCCACTGATTTACCTTCTGCGGAGTCTTAATGCATATTTTGATTACACAAGACGAATGACTATGAATATTGAAACTAGAGAATAATGAATCATAATAAAATAGTAATTAGAGATAATAAAGTGCTAATAATGGACATGCATCGACGATAATTAAATTAAATTTAATATTATTAGTTCAAATCTTCAAATAGCATATGATGTTATAACTTGTGTGCTAAATTGGCTTTTAAAATCATAAAGCATAATCTAATGAATATGGTATTTTAGGCGTGACATTATAATATAACAGGGCTTAGTATACTTACTTATCGTTAGTACTATTAATAAAATAATAATAATATATATTATTTCATAAAATATATTATTTTTTAATTATTTTAGTATAAAATCCACCAACTATCCTAACTGCAGCATCATTTGTGAGGGTTTCCTTAACTAAGGGGGCTATGGAATTCAAAATTTGTGTCTCTTGCATTCTTTAGGACCGTTTAAAATACAACAGCACCCCTACCGTACAAAAATAAACTCACCAGCTAATGTAGGACTAGTTAAAACTCAAGGTATTTACTAACAGTAATTTAATACACGATATTTTGTATGTCTTTTAATAGGCGTATTTGTTGTTTTAGAAATTACAATTTTATGGATTTACGTTTTTGAAACCTTTGCGATTACTATACAACGTATTTTAAGCATTAATTGTTGTAGCAACAACGATATCACATTATCTTAGCAGCTATTTTACACTAATGAATTAAAGTGTCACACTGGATAATATTAATGCATTGTGAGATAAAAAAAGCATAACTTAGTATGTTTTTTCACCTTGAATATCTACTACATATTTGAAAACTTAAAAATTGTATCGTCTGTAAACTGTGAAGAACTAAAATGATCCATATCCAATTTAAACTAAAATCAAATTTATCGACGTCATAAAAATAAAATGAGGAACATATGCAAAATGCTAATAAGGAGTTTTTGAAAAGTGTAAAATGTTCCATGTATATACATGTTATTAAAGAGTGTAGAATGTTCTATTTACATGTTCTTGAAAAACGTAAAATGTTCTATTTACATGGTTTTGAAAAGTGTAAAATGTTCTATTTACATGTTTTTAAAAGTGTAAAATGTTCTATTAACATGTTTTTGAAACGTGCAAAATGTTCAATTTTACATGTTTTTAAGAATTTTAAAATGTTCTATTTAAACGCTTTCAAGATCATAAAATATTTCTATATTTTTGAAGATAGTGGATTTCGGTTTTTACTAAAAATGGATTTGGGTCATTTTGTTTCTTCACCGACGAATGATAACTATGTCTTGCGGAAATGCCGATTGATTTTAAGCTTTAACGTTATTTTTTTTTATTAGTCATAGTTATTATAAATTATATTGTAATTATGTGTAATAATAAATAGAATTGTTACTAGCCACATAAATAATGAATGCATACAACATTGAACTTAAGAGCTAGAAAATTAGGTAAAAGCCGAATACACAAACGAAGTAAGTAAGTAACACTAAAGTAAAATAAAGTAAAACAAAATTATTTTTTTACATAACTATGTACAATAAATATCTTATTTATTTATGTATGACTTTAAATCGCACCAGACGAAATATTCCAAACTGTCACAGTAAAGGTCAGTGTCTCCCGTTAGGGTATGAGTTGTAGCATTTGGAAACATTGTCTTGAAACCTTCAACCACGACATCTTGAGGCTGGTAGCTCAAGTAAACATCTTTCACGCTTAAAATTCGAGCAGTTCCACATCGTCCAAAATAGTTGTCAAACGGAGCCTTCCAGGTTTGCAAAACAAAAATAGTCAAGGATCTCAAGTTAGGAAATGTTTCGCCCAGACTACTCCATCGCTCAAACACATTGACTGGTAAACAGTCTTCCTCCCTGCAACAAAATGTGAGACATTTAACTTGCGGCATCTTCGGCATTTCCATTTGCAGAAAATAATCCCACGTAAGTTTTTGACAAGTCCCTGCGGAGCCTTTCAAAAGTTTACTTATAATGTCCACTGCATTGGGGTACACGTCATATTCAATTTCAGTACAAAAACGAAACTGAATTCTTTCAAGTGCCAGAGTATCTTCGTGATGGTTGGCAACATATTCAAGTGCAGCGATTGTGTATTCAATGATTTTAATCTGTAATTCCTTAAGAACGTGGAGACGATTTACAGGCTTTATGAGAAGATGAAGATGTTCATCTGGTAGGACAACTTCAACCAAATTTGGAGACCATTTCAAAATATCTTGAATAAACATTTGAGGAATGTTAAAATCACATTTAAACACCTTGAGATTTTGTAATGTTGGTGAACGAATAATGGTAGTTACATCGAAATAAGATACTTGTTCTTCGGCAGACGTGTAATCCATATCTTTAGTTTTCTTAGTATGACACGCTGCAAATATGTCAGTGAGGAGTAATTGTTGAATATTCGGAGCTTGAGTAAACAAAAGTTGTTTCACAACGTTGAGAGATACCCGCCCATCAAATCTGAGTTTTGTAATGCAGTGCCCATGAGATATCAAGAGTGGCTGTGTTGTAGGTTTTAATTTACCAAAACTTGAATTCCAAAAAAAAAACGTAGTAGAGGGAAATTCCGTTGAATTGTTCATGAAAGCAATGAGAGCCTCGAAACAGAGACGTGGCTTATTGTTAACATCGTAAGACGGTAGTTTTCCGCTTTGTGCAGTAGTATACTCCTGATCCATTTGAATATCTACAATTTTTTGTAGAAATTTAGCTCCAAAGTAAGCCCAGCGACGGGCAACAAGACGGCATTTTAACAATGTCTGTCGGTCTAATTCAGAAAGTGTTGATTCCAGAACCTGTTTCAGGATTCAAAAATTCGAAAAAAAAGTATAAATAACCATGATTAATTTTTAACTGCGGAACCCAGCAGAATATTTTCGATCATCATAACAGCTAATCTAACATTTTTTACCAAACCTAATCAACTGTTTCTATATATTGTCTGTGAAAAACCAAAATGATCCATATCCACAAATCTAGAATCAATATGAGCTATGTCCTAAGTACAAAATAAAAAACATCTGTATAATGTTAATAAGAGTTTTCGAAAAGTTTAAAATGTTCTATTTACATGTTTTTTAAAAGCGTTAACTGTTCCATCTACATGTGCTTGAAAAGTTTAAAATGTTCTGTTAAAATGTTTTTGAAAAGTGTAAAATGTTCTAATTACACATTTTTAAAAAGTACAAAATGTTCTAATTACATGTTTTAAAAAAGCGTAAACTGTTCCATCTACATGTTCTTGAAAAGTGTAGATTGTTCTATTTACATGTTTTCAAAAAGTGTAAAATGTTCTATTTACATATTTTATTAAAGTGCAAAATAGTCTATTTAAATGCTTTCAAAACATTTTTGAATATTTTTGTAGATAGTAGGTATTATTTTTAGCTACCAATGGGCGTGGGTCATTTTGGTTCTTCAAGACGATAAACTTATTCAAAGATAAAATATTAAAATTATGTGACATACATGGTCGACTGAGAAAACACTTTCCTCCAGAGAACTACATGAATTTGTATTCAACAAAACCATTTTGTCATTGCTCGAGCCAGTTGCATGTTTGGCAGTGGTTGTTTCGTCAACAATAATAGCTTCTTTGGGCTTCTCCATCATCGGTGGAAAATTTAAATTTCTTTGACGAACAATTTTGGTACAGTTTGGTATCCTCGTGAGTTAAATTAGATCCTCTTATACCCTTTAACGATAGAGAAGATGACGAGGGCTGCTCTGAAGAATCAAATGCGGCTAAAAATCTACCTGGGCCGAATATTCCCTTTTCGTAAAAATTCTGTTCAGTAATCAGAACACCAATCACCAATTAAATAAATATGTATAAAACTAATTTTAATATGCGCTTTTTTAAATACATTTATTTTGACTCCCTTAAAACTTATATGTTTTTTTTCATACAATTCATAGGTCGAAACAAACTTTTCAAACACAATTAAAAAAAACACAGGCATAGGGTAGACTTTTGTGATATTTGTAGTACTAATTAAAAATAATTCAATATTTTATATGTCAGCACTTACTGCAAAACCATCATTTATGCCCTTAGTTGTGTCTGGATTAACAAGAATAGTATTTACATCCAGTAGTTTGCCTTGGTCTGCTTTGTTTTGACCCTCTGTGGTTTTCCTTATCCTGTCGCCCATCATATCCTGATCACTAATCACTTCTATAATAAGGATTGTTGATTCCAGCTGTGTGACAGCGTAAACAGATAATTATAATATCAACCACTTAATGAATAAAACTTTTCTGTAAAAGGTTAAAC
>JAQFZE010001028.1:0-20408 GCA_034695245.1 Dicyrtomina saundersi | reverse complement strand
GCTTTAGCGTAAGATTTAGTTAGCATGCAACTGTCAGTCAGTTATATTACCAATTTGGCTTTTTAAAATCAAAACCTACCTATAACGTGTGTTTACTTTGCAACTACATACTTTTGCAATTGAATCTAATCTGACATTATTTGCTGACATCTGGTAAATATAGGCTGTAACGTTTGATTTTGAAATGTAGTCCTGTTAGTCTTTAAACGTTTTAATATATATATTTATTTATTACAATTAAAATTTGTGCCAGAACTTTAAACTCCAATTAAATGGACTGAAAATTGGCAATATCACCATGAGCCCATCACGCGCGTGTACGTGGACGAACACGTCGTCATTTACTACGATGCTCACGTGAATAAAAACAACCAGAGTATCACGTGGCCTTTTGATTTAATTACCAACGCATGGAGGTACACCAAAGATGCATATCCGTACTTTGAAGAGAATCCGCTTCTTTACGTCATTATCCACGCTAATAACATACACGAAGGCTGCAGTTCAGGAACATATCTGGAGGCAACCTATGACAGTCAAAATACTATCGATTGCGGCGAAGGAGGTCCTCTCACAGCCACCCCACTCCATTCAAAATTCTTCTATCGCCTCGTGACCTCATTTGGGCATCTCGTTCGACCCGCAGCGAATGGCCTGGTGAAAGACGCGGATGTGGACGTGTGTCTCAAAAGGTTCAACTCACTTTACCGTTTTCTAAATTAAAATGAGCATTTGAACTAGTCATGAATTATTTAACTAATATCTCCTGACTTAACCAATTAAAAATTACGAAACTTGTGGTAACCGCAAATTCAGATATATTGTTCATGACTAGGATTAAGCATTTCGGCCACCCGTTGAATTTCTTTATTACTTCCTAGTTGTGCACAAAGGCTATGAGGGATCTTCCACAAATTACGTCATCGGTAAGGTCACTGAGTCTGCATGGCCGCTAATGACATCCATTTAAAGACATCCATCTACTTAATGGTCAAGTTAATAACAGGGTGGTCGTAAGGACCCAAAATGGTGACTCTTCGATGACGTCATTTGTAGACGACCCTCAAACTAATTGGTTTCGGTTTTAAGCGGATCTAATAATATTTCTTGGCTCGTTTGCTTTTGATTCAGCTTGATTGTGGTGTATTAGTTTGAGATTTAGTTTGCTTTAACATATAAAAATGTAGCAATTGTAATTACTTAAACAGTTATAGTTATAAAAACTAGCAAGGGAACCACGCCAAGTGGTACGCTTTGATTTAAAAACAAGTATCTACAATTTAATGATCAACCCAAATGTATACTACAACCCTAAAACAGTTCGGTCACAAACTGCGCTGTTTGTCCACCATTTCCCGCCTAAGTTTAAAAATACTATTTTTTTAAACTTTGCCGCCCTGCAGCTTCTACATTTTTCATCCGATTTTTAAAAAGTTTAAGGTTTTGTGACCTTAAAACCATTTAAAAAAAATAATTTCTGCGTTTTGAAAATTCCAAAATTTTCATTTTTTTTCACAAAATTAGGTGTTTTCAGGGGCTTTAGAAAAAATTAGTTTTTTAAAATTTTTAGGAGACAATAAATTTTTCGAATTTTCAAAAACGCATAATTAACTTTTTACAAAATGTTTTAAGGGTCGCAAAACCTAAAATTTTTTGAAATACGGATGAAACATGTAGGAGCTGTAGGAGTGGCAAAGTTCAAAAAAAATAGTATTTTCTAAACTTTGGCGGGCAACTGTGGACAAACGGCGCAATTTGCGACCGAACTGTTTTAGTGTTGTAGTACACTCGGGTTGATCAATCAATTGTGGATAATTGTTTTTAAATCGGAGCTTACCACTGATCTGTACTACTCAAAAAAAGCCCAATTTTTAGAAATGGGTCTTTTTGAAATACGAATGTTACATATCGCGTCGTTGTTAGTATCAGAAAAGGTGTATCAGTGTATGACCAATTAAAATTAATTGTCTTTAAAACCAATATTGCAGTGAACGAGTACCAAGTGACCTACGGAGACTCAGACATAGCGATCTATGCAAATAATACAATATATCATAGATTTCCATACACAATACTAACAGAAGCTTGGAAGTACGTCAAAACGCAGTATGTGACATTTCTCAGAGGTTCATCCACTCTTCAACTACAACTACAAGCTCCAGCTCGCACTCACAGTATAATACGAGTACCAGCAAACTGCGCTCTATTTAAGGAAAGCAAACTTTTCAAAAGACCTTCAAACTTCCTTCAAATAATTGATTGCAGTCCACCTGTTAAGGAATCCATTGAGGGATCTGAAATTTTTTAGACATAACGTTGGCTCAAATGGGAGAGCTGGCTTTGAAGTACAGCCATGGACTGCACAGTGACTGGCCTGCTAGTCAAGTGTCTGGCAAGACGCTCAATTCCATCCTTGTCTATGACATTTGCTTATCCTTGAACGACACCAAATAGGCAGGATCGTAGATTTTGAAGCAAAATGGAGAAACATTATCGTTCCCACGAGATGGAACATCTTGGTACAAGGACTGGTACTATAAAATTTATGACGCTCACGGAAAAAATTCCGTTCTGAAAACATTCATTTCCCTGGTTAATTCCTTTAAAGATAATGCCACACCTACGAGACAAATGAATATGGGAGAATTTGTACATACGTGGAGTGGAGCTGCAAGAATAAATCTTAAGCAATTAGCGCGATCTGCTTTTGGATGGAATCGAACATACGAGGAGCAATTTACTCAAGCAAGACTTGATTATAAAGATTTTAACTACACCTGTAAGTATTCGTGCAGTGTTGCTTGTTCAGAAAATTAAAGTTTTCTTATGTACGTATAGCATTGACAAAGTACAGTCTTTAAAAAATATTTAAATAATTTGCTTAGGTGACACTCCGAACTGTGATGAAAGGCAAGGTATACATAACTAATACTTAAAAGAAAATGATACCTACGATATGACATGTTAAATCCTCAAAACGTGTGCGCATTTTAGTGTCTATTTCCATTCTTTATTCAAGGGCCTGGACCAGGACGAGGAAATGAAAATGTTGTTGCTATTATGTTGTCGGAATCGTTAGTTTCATTCTCCTAATCATTCTGATTGGGTTTGGCTGTAAAATTGCGCACGATAGAAAGGAACTCCGAAAAATGAGTCTCCGAATTCGACATTTGACGAACGATGAGATGGACGAGTTCCTGAACGGAAACTTGAATTTAAATGAAACGGATGCCCATAGACCAATTAACTCCTCGCCTTTCATTAGCAAATACGAAATATCCCCCGCACGACTTGTTATCAGTGATTTACAATTTTTAAAATGATATAAAGATTCCTTGACTTGACAATTTTGAAAAACCCGGCAAACTTTCCTCTTGTTAAAATATTTTAGAATTTCAATTTTGTAACCATACTATAATTATCTGGTTT
This sequence comes from Dicyrtomina saundersi, assembly GCA_034695245.1. Taxonomy (NCBI): domain Eukaryota; kingdom Metazoa; phylum Arthropoda; class Collembola; order Symphypleona; family Dicyrtomidae; genus Dicyrtomina; species Dicyrtomina saundersi. Next base: position 16,979 of record JAQFZE010001028.1, on the reverse strand, counting down.
GTATTGCTATCATAAAGACGACAACGTCACTCTTGGCTCTGGAGAATTCGGCATCGTGAAGGAAGGAAAGCTCCTCGCTGACCAGTACAGCACTTCCTCTGACTTAACTGTTGCGGTCAAGATGGTCAAACCAGATGTGGATGTGGGCTACTTTAAGTTATTTCTGGCAGAAATTAAAATCATGGCATTTTTGGGACATCATGAGAATATTGCTTCACTCCTTGGAACCGTCACTGGAAACATTCGAAATTGTAATAATAATTATTACCATATTTTTATTTCCATAGCGAATAATCAAATCAGTTTTGAGTTAGACCAAATATATAACGGATTTATGGAATTTTTTACTTTTACAAGGTGAAGTATTCGTTGCCATGGAGCATTGTTCAAAAGGAGACCTGCTTCACTTTGTGCAGGCCAACTGTGACAATTTTCAAGACCTATTTCGTCCAAAAATTGGAAATGCTTCTGAAGTTCTGTTTATGGTTCGGAAAAGTGTGGATTTAGAAGCCGTAGTAAAATTTGAAAAATCCCGTTCTGATTCAGAAGAAGCTGTTCAGTCGTTGACGGTTGTAAGTTACGAAAATTCACCGATTTCAACTTTGGATCTACTCGAATGGTCTCGGCAAATCTCGGAGGGAATGAGTTACTTGACGATTAAAAAAGTAGATAAAACGTGTATTGGAACATTTTTCATGCTATATCACTATTAGCACTCTTATTTTAGTATTCTTATAGTGTAATAATTATATGAGGATTTAATTGTAGGTTATACACGGTGACGTGGCCGCCCGAAACGTTTTGTTAACTGGGGATAATAATGCAAAAATCTGTGATTTCGGACTCTCGCGCCAACTTAATAACTACTCAAGATATCTAAAGGAATCTGATGTAAGGATGATTCTTGTAATGTAAATGCGTACAGTGGCAATGTTGCGTCTGTGCTTCTTGGGGTTTTGTGAATATTTAGTGCTACCTTAACAATTATAAATTCTCAATTCTGATTTAGACCCCGTTACCATGGGCGTGGCTTGCAATCGAGTGCTTCACTCAAAAGAGTTTCTCTGTCCACTCGGACATTTGGGCCTTTGGCGTCACTTTATGGGAAATATTCACTCTTGGGAAAGCTCCGTATCCTGGGCGTACTCGGGACAATACTTTTATTGATGACTTGACCAGTGGAATGCGGTTGACCTCGCCTCAATATGGAAACAGAGACATGTAAATTAATCGAAATAATAGGGAAAAACCCGATGTTTTGTAAGTTGCCGTAGTGATGCAATGTGGTAAAAAATTACGTAGTTGAAAGTAACGTTAACTTGTATTTTACGAAAGTTACTACTCTACAACTATCTCCCACTACGTAATTGTTTACTACATTACTACGGCAACTTACAAAACATCGAGTTTACCCTTAATATATTCGAACGTAAACATGTTAACTTAAACTTAAATCACATTATTCGTCGTCTGGTAGATTCCAGTGGTTTGTCCTTCGATTTAAACGCTCTGTTTTGACTTTTGCTTCATACTTTAGTTACAATCTGATGATGAACTGCATGAAGCACCTGCCTTCTGAAAGAATTCCTTTTTATGAAATAAATCTGGAACTAAACAGAATTAAAGAAAACTTGGTTTCTAACCTAATTACACCGACCACTCTAAACCCAACTTCTGCCTATTTTGCCTTGAACTGAGGAAGGAATTGAACGGAAAGGAGACCACGTGCTTAATTGGCGTTCACTTAAACTTGTTTGGAAATCTATTACAATATTAAATCAATTACTAATGGTATTGCTCCATCTTCGTCTACTAACACCATATAAAATAATTTCGCTTATTTTGATGCTTGTTTGTTTTATCTTCATTATAAGTATGTGTTGTAAGCCATATTTCTTTTTTTCTATAAAAGATAGTCATTTACGCAATATGATTGATCTGGTGACAGGGGAGAACATTGTCTTAAAAATGAATACTTTTCTATGACGTCATTTGTGGACAATCCCTAAGCAAACACATTTTTTAGGAGTAGTAGATTTGCACTCGACCATTGAACGTTGGAATGCGGAATTGTTTTAATTAATGTTTACTGTAGTATCTACGTGTTTCTAAAAAGTGCAAAATGTTCTATTTACATGTTTTTAAAAAATGCAAATTATTCTATTTACATGATTTTGATATATACATTTCTTACTTCAATTTTACAATCAGAAATTAGCATGCAATTGAATATAGTTTAAAAGGTTATCTTTTTGCATTGCCTCTTATGGGTTTTTTGGCAAAACACGTTAAGTCCAAGATTTCAAAATTTTGAATCATTTTTAAAAAAATACGACGCTGCATCAGGGTTGAGTATTTTTGGCTACTAATACACCTGGTAGTATGCAGTTACGGGACAAAAAATTTCGAAAAAATAATTACGTTTTCACATGATTATCAAAATTTGCGGTTCCTGTAAAGTTGGGCAACATGGACTTAACGCGTTTTGCTAACAAAGTCCTCACTTGACATTGTATGTACCTAGGTAGTTACGACTACAAATAGATTCAGATTTGACTGCATTCTCTCTCAAACGATTAACATACGAAATACCATTTAAAAACGTGGTTTAAAAAAAAACATAGGGATGTTTATCAACACTTGTAAATATAGAATTGCTACTTTAAAAACAGTGGTTTATACGGTATGTCGATTAACATTGAATTCCGCGTCATCGTCAATAACTTGCCAAACCAGCTCCTCCCGTCAATTCCAAGAATTATCCACGAAGTTGAAAATTAGCATTTCGCGAGTTACGAAACATGACTTCCAGACAAGCAACCGGGACCATTTATTTGAGGAGTTATTTGGCAAAACTGGATAAGTCCATGTTTTTAAAATTAAGTTATTTACGTTACGTGTAATATTTAACTGAATACGCTACTGTGTGTACTGCGATGAAATAAAGCAATTTTTAAAAATAGCTAAAATGTGGTTTTCTTTTGCAAAACGGGATAATTCCACCTAAACCGTGAATAAATTCTGATTCAAATTTGAATTGTGAGGGTTTTTATAGCTTTTAGAATAGAATCTAAGTGCGTACATTTAATTATGCTAAAGGAAGTATAAAAGTTTAAAAAAAAAACTTGGTTCCATTGAAAACGATTAAAATTTCATCTTACGTCCTTTTGACTCCATGTAAAGTTATTGATTTTGAGGTAAAACGGAAAAAGTCCACAAATTAAAATCTTTGAAAATTTTCTATAAAATTCCTTGGTAAGTCTGAATTTACGAGACTACTTGTACTACTGCTTCGTTAATTACAGTATCTGTAGAAAACAATTGAGTTCAAAAAACTTCCCGTCAATTTTTATTCAACATTTTTATTGTTTCAGTAAAATTAGGTTTGATGAACTTATCCCGGTTTGCCAAAAAACTCCCCATTTCAGCAAAAGTCACCAGACTTAAAACCAGCCTCCAGTATTTTTAACTTTGGTTGAAATCATAAATTTAATTATAGGGATGAAAGAAAGACTAGCCAGACGTTTTGCTTCCCTGAAAGAAAAACAACTCGTTCCCGTGTTGGGACAATTTTGTCGGTGCTGTTTGCTTTGTTTTAACTACATTGCATATATTTAAAAACAAATTATTTCGTATAAATACAAGAGAAATTTGAAGAAGTTTCGTTCAGTTTCATTTAGTCTATAAGAGTATTTAGATACGAAGAAGCCGTGACTGTGGAAATCATTCGACTTGAACAAAATTCTACCTAAAACCAAAACCCTGTAGTGAAAATGCATACATCCAAAACGACCAACATGTCGAAACATGTAAGTTTGAAAAATAGTAAAATTACTTGTATTTTTTATTAGAGCAAGCAAAAATTTTATAAGCTACAAAATATACCCAAATAATGTAATTAAAATTAGTAATTACCATTTCTAAACATAAATTCATTTATAGTTTATGAATTCGAGTTACAGTGTACAAAACTAGTATTATGTTCATTTTTTAATATTGTAATTATTGAAATTTGTTTTTAGTCATTTGTCATCTTCCTATTTGCTGTCTTCCTCATGTTAGTAACTTTCGCTCTGGCAGAACCTCAAATAGAAATACAGCCCACCTTATGCTGCACAAAAAAAAACGAATGTGGATACCAAACTGCATTTTGCGCCGATCCTTCTGAGTTCGTTTTCTAATGATTCAATCTATGCTCATGGAAAAGGATTGTGTTCAAGAATTCAAGGCGAAGTATATAAATATGTATCACATCAAGATTAAGATACAATATTTATTCTTTTGCAAAATGATGAGCATTGTAAAAATTATTATGTACTTGGAAAAAATAATTATATCACTGATTTTGAATGTAAAATGCTACTAATAAGTTAAAAATATTTTGGCATCTGGCTATAATCAATAAAAAATTTTAAAATTTTATAATTCTAGTTAATATGGTTAACTTTGGCCATGAAAAATTATGGCATTGAACCCCAAAAGGATAAAATAATAAAAATGTAAAAGTACTTAAAAAACAGGAAACCCCTACGTGTAGTGTAAAAGTAATAAAAAATTTTCATAATCCAGAAAAAGCTATTGCATTCAATTTCTCACTACATTCGTATGATGCGTACAGCGCTTATTTTCGACCATACGTGTAGTGCAAGTCAAATAAATGAAAAACTACTGTCGGAGTTTATACACTATAGTATTCTATTATTCAACGCTATTTTAGACAAATGTCTCCACTAGTGAATATATTTCAAAGTTCTATAATTAAATACCAAGCATTAATGTCAAATTTCAGCTAAAAATTATTTTAAATGCGTTCATTGTGCAGTAGGATTTTGAGTGAGGGAAATACAGTAAATTATTTAACATTACTAACATAATTATCACTATATATAATTTCTAATTTAAAGATGAATACCATGCCCAGCACCTCGATTACTCTCCAAATTGCATTTTTCCTTATTGTAATAATGGTATTTGCTACTACGTCCAGAAAATCAGACGATCATATGGTAATCATTTGACAATCATTACTTTCATGGCAACTTTTGAAAAACTAAATGTCAAAATGTAGTCTCATTGTCAAAATTGGATACACGTCAGTAGGGAAGAGTCAAAGTGAGCCGTATCCAATTTGAACCAGAATTAAAACTATAGTTATGCCAAAAAATCCAATCAATTTTATAGAATGTGATTATTTGTAAAATTATAATTACGTGCTTTTTGAAAGGTGATTTTTTTTTGATTTGTATGTTTTAAAAAGTGGAAAATATTCTAGTAACTTGTTTTTCAAAAGTGCAAAAAGCTGTATTTGCTTGTTTTTTAGGTGTAAATTGCTGTATTTGCAAAGTTTTGAAAAGTGTAAAATATTTTTCGACGTTTATAAGAGCATTTTATAATATTTTAGTTTTGTAGACATGGGAATTTTATTTTTAGCTGTTAATAAATATGAATGATGTTATTATTATGAAGTTATTCAGCCGAGTCCAGGGGTAGATCTAGAATTGGGTCATGGGGAGGGGGCTAACAATGTTAAGAGGCCATCTTGAAAAATGGCCGCCCCTATCCCTTCCATGTTCAAAAATCTCCGCATGGAGGGGGCTAAAGCACTTTAGCTCCCCCCCCCCATTGGATCCGCCCTTGAAGAGAAGGCTGACAAGGATAAATTTTGCATCCAAACAAATGGTATCCTTGCCAATCTTCCGGTTGCCTCTACAGTAAATTGATGTTTTATTTAAAGGCATTCTATATTATCTACAAAAAATTAATTACTAACATCTTTTTTCAAAATGTTGAATTAATGCACGGTCTGCCTGGAACAGCGCTTCCCCTTTGTTCATCTTCACATTCATCTTCAATTCTAAATAATTTTCTGGTGAACACTTCAAACCATTGGGGATCGTCCATAAATGATGCCATCCAAGTATTCATATTGGTAAAACCCTCTAACCCCTCTGCTATCTGCTTAACGATTACTTAAGTTGCTATCTTTAACATAGAGTATCATCATTGAAGGCCCATAAACCATACCCGTGACAGCATTTACGGACGATCCCTAATTACGTTACTCCTAGTTTTGAAAGGTAAAATGCTAACGTAAAGTCTCGGCAAAAATATGATTGATTGATTTGGTATTTACAATATTTAACAATACAATAAACCAACTCCTTTTGATAAAAATGTTTTAACTCAAGATATCACAGTGTACAGAGTTAGCGAGACGCTACGCTAGGTAGGTTTACTTACTATTGGTTTCAGATTTGACTGGATTCTCTCTCAAAAAATTAACATACGAAATACCCTTTGGCGGCTTAAAATATAAAAAATCCGGCACTTCGCGCCGGATCTGTCGACCGGGGGCCCGAAGTAGATGCTAAGCTTACAGCAAGTATTGGCTTTATTAAAAGAGTAGAACCAAATTGTGGCAACGGTCAAATTGCGACAGGGACTAACTACCCTTCTGCCTCACCTATACTTGAATTTCTCATTTTATTAAATGTGTGGAGTTGAATTAATGACAAAGAGATCTTTAGTGTAGTAATATTTGGATGACGCCATTTATGGACGATCCTCTTATGTTTAGAAGTAACATCATGTGTTAATAATATCATTTCATTTAATTTTTGAAAAAATGAAAGGGAATCTTTAATTTGATAATATTTAGATAACGTCATTTATGAACGATCCCCGTATGTATACTTGCAACACTTAATGTTAAAGATCACTGTTTACCAATTTTTTTAACTAATGCCAGGGACATTTTTAAAATGGTGATATTTGGATGACGTCATTTATGGGCGATCCTTGTATATATGTATATGTACTTGTAATGTTTAAGATATCAGCTTAGCTAATGTTTGAACTAATGACAGGTGAATTCTATAATAATAAAATTTTGATGACGTCAATAATGACGATACCCGTAAGCATACTAGTAAAATCTAATACTAAGGATGTGAGTTGACCTAATTTTGGGACTAATGGCAGAGGGATCCCTAAAATGTTAAAATTTTGATGACGATATTTATGGAGTATCCTTGTATGCATACTTGTGCTTTTAAAGATATCCGTTTACCTAGTGTTTGCACTAGTGACAGGGAAATCCTAAAATATTAAAACTTGGACGTTATTTATGGACGACCCCCGTACGTGTAATATTAAAATTCTATGTTAAGCATGTATCCTAAAATATTAAAACTTGGACGTCATTTATGGACGACCCCCGTACGTGTTATAGTAAAATTCTATGTTAAGCATGTATGTTTACTTAATTTTGGAACTTATGACAGGAGGATGCCTAAAATGTTAAAATTTGGATGACGTCATTTATGGACGATTTCACACGCATAATAGTAAACTCCTATGTCATGGATATGTTTGCTTAATTTTGGAACTAATGACAGACTGTCAATTTGAGCAACATGGACGTAACGTGTTTGGTCTTTGGCAGCAAAGTTCTCATATGTAGGTAGTAGATACGCTGACTAATGGTCTCTGTTTTGACTGCGGATCCTTAGAAGATGATCATACGTAATACCCTTTGAAAACGCGTTTTGAAATAATAAGAAAAACATCAATAATTATGTAAGTTAACACTTTTACACGTAGATTAGAATTGCTACTTTAAAAGCCAGTGGTTTATGCTGTATGTCGACTGTATTAGAATTTTAAAATGAGTTTCATCATCAATTAACTTGCCAAACCATAGCTCCTCCCAAGAATTCCAAAAATGATCTACAAAGATGTACATAAATTAGTAATTGTTTCAAGTAACAAAATAATTACCTCCAGAAAAACAACGGGGACCTATAAATATTTGAAGAGTTTTTTTTGCAAAACTAGATAAGTCCACCTTTTTAAAATGAGAGAATTAGCGTTACATGTACTATTTAACTAGATGAATTTAATTACTATGTTGAATGGTCATAAAGTTTAACCAAAGTAAATCTTTAAAATAACCAAAATTTAGGTTTCTATCAAAACGGTTTAAGTCCATTAAATGTGTTTTAGCAAAATTGGATAAGTCCACCTAAAAAATGCATTTCTGATTTTAATTTGGGTTTTCAGTGTTTTCGTAGTTTGTAGAACACAATTGCCGTGCGTAAGTTTATTCTTGCAAGAAAAAAAACTTAAAGTACAAAAAAAGTTTGGTTTCACTGAAAGCGATTAAAATTCCATCTCCGGGCTTCCATCTCCACGTTAAGTTCTTGATTTTGAAGCAAAACGGAAAAAGTCCACAAATTAAAAATTTTGAAAATTTTCTAAAAAATTCCAGAGTGAGTATAGATTTATGAAACTGATCGAAATAACGCTTCATTAGTTCCAGTACCTGTTGAAAAAAATTGGGTTCAAAAAATTAATCCTGTCACCTTTTATTCAATATTTTTATTGTTCCTGTAAAATTTGCTTCTGCGCGGAGGATTATTCCTGTTTTGCAAAACAATACTTTATGTACTTTCAAGTTAAAAAAAACATACATATGGGAATAACAATTCTATTTTCACTGACCTGCTTTACGTTTATATGGCAAACGGCATTTTATAAACTACATTGTGAATATTTCTTTTTCAAATGTACCGGTTGTGAATTTATCGCCAAGTTTGACTAGTTTCATCCGAAAAATCCTTGAATGTAGAGCTTGTAAAATCTTGGTTGGACTTGGATTTGGAGTGTTTCATGCCATGTTGGAAAAATTTTCCAAAACCTAAGTTTTCCAATGTTATTTAAATTGCAGGAAAATCTCAACAGTCAATTTAAAACCTGTAAATTACGAGGAGGTAGCCATGAAAGAGTTAGTTGTGGCAATTTTAATACAGACATGTTTCAAATCTTAACAAAAAATGCTTGAGGGGAAAGTGTCTTTCAGTTTTTGAAAATTGGAAACCTGTACCTTTAAATTTCAGCCGGTTACTAATTGCTATTACAGACAAGTTTTACATCAAAATTATAGCAAAAATGAACAGAATCATATTTGTCAAAAGTTTGCGTAGACACCTGGAACTTTAGTTCAAAATTTCAAATTTGAAGTTAATTAAAATTTAAAAAAAATAGTAAATAAATTAATTGTCAACTTTTATTGAATCTGGTATGTTTTATTTTAAAAGAGCTTCAACATTAATATATTCTAATTCATTTCTAATTCCGCTCAGCATTGTCAAAAACTCCTAAATTAGGTAGATAGGTAGGAATTAATAAAGTGCAAAAATATTCTTGAATTTAATCGTTAGATTGTTGTCTAAAAAATCATTGGCTATGGACACAACTTGTTTAATACTGCGTCACATTCAAGAGACTTTTATTTATGCAGTGCATCATGCACTGATATTCAGTTATTTTAAGTAATATAAGGTGTCGTCCATAAATGATGTCATCTGGTATTTACATTTCTGGGACCTTATAACATCCATGTCGTCTGCTTAACAATTGCGTATTAATGGCTTTCTTTACCCTAGGATGTCATCAGTATCTAATCAGCCTCATTAACCATGCCCGTGAAATCATTTATGGACGATCCCCAATCACGTCAATCCTGGATATTAAAGGTAAAATGCTAAATTAACGTCTAGGCAAACAGGATTAATTTAATCCTTTGGTATATGCACACAATAATATAGCCAACAAATTACTTCTGATAAAGATGTTATGACTCTGTAATCACAGTATACAGAGCCAGACGCTACACGTGACATTATAAGATGTATAGGTGGTAGGTAGGTTTACTAATGGTTTCAGTTTTGGCTGGATCCTTAAGACATTAACCTATGGGATTCCCTTTAAAAATGCGTTTTGAAATAAAAAAAAAAACAAAATTATGTGCATCAAAACCTTTACACATAGAATTGCTCCATTAAAAGCAGTGGTTCATGGTGTATGTCTACTGCATTAGAATCAGCATCAACATCAATAACTTGCCAAACCAGCTCCTCCCAACAATTCCATGCAAAGTTGTAAATTAGCATTTGTTTTAAGTAACAAAATAAGAACTCCAGAAAACAATCGGGATCTATAAATGTTTGAAGAGTTTTTTGGCAAAACTGGATAAGTTCATTTTTTTAATGAGATTATGAGATAATTTGCTTTCAGAGTACTATTTATAACTAGATACGTTACTGTGTTGAATAGTCCAAGATCAAAGTTTAACCTTTAACCTAACCAATTAATTAAAATGACTAAAATGTCTTTGTTTCACAAAGTCCATCAAATCGATATTTGTGAAAATTATCAAAAATATTCCAGAGTCAGTCTAGATTTACAAAACTACTTGAATTAGTGCTTCGTCAATTAAATTACATGTATATAGAAAGAAATTCAAGATGGAGTACAAGAAATGATGCTGTCACTTTGATTCAGTAATTTTGTTGTTTCTGTAAAATTAGCTTTGATGGACTGACTAATCTCATTCTGCCAAACAACACTTCATTTGCTTTTAAGTGAAGTAAGAAAAAACATGGAAATAACAATTTCTATTTTCGATGGCTCCGTCTCCCATTTGAGGTATATAGGGGTGTTTCATAAACTACGTTATTTACACTTTTAATAATATTTTAAGCATTATACACAGCAGTTTCCATGTAATATTAACACCTTAGCCAAATACAAATTTACCAGCCTTTCACTATATACATTATTGTTAAATATGTTTTAGCATGTCCGTAAAGCGTCATTATGTAACTTTGGAAACTAATTAACTGTATGTTGTACACGATTCCCCTTTTCAAATAAATTCGCCAGACTTGAAACCAGTCTTGAGTATTTTTAACTGTGGTAAAAATCATAAATTGATGGAATATGAAAAACACTAGACACGTAGGGGTTTTGCTTTTCACTAAAAGAAAAACAACTCGTTCTCGTCTTGAGTCAATTAATTCGGTAGGTGCTGTTTAGTTTGGATCAACCACCTTACACATATTTAAAAAATCTATTTCGTATAAATACCAGTTTCAAGTTTCTTTTAATCTAGAGAAGTATTTAGATCCATTTTAAAGCCGCGTGGTGACTGTGAAAATCAATCGACTTAAAAAACAAATTCTAATTAAAACCAAGAACCTGTAGTGAGCCTATATATACAACCAAAACGATCAGAATGTCGAAACGTGTAAGTGTAAAAATTTTTAAAGTTACGTGCGGTTTTTATTAGAGCATGCCATAATTTTATAAACTTTATCTAACTTATATACTGTAATTAAAATAAGTGATTATAATTTCTTACGTAAATTCATTTATAGTTTATGAATTCGAGTTACAGTGTACAATAATATTATGTGGTGCAAAACTAGTATTATGTTCATTTTGTAATATTTTAATTGCCCTTTTTTTTTTAGATAAATGTCATCTTCCTATTTGCTGTCGTCTTTATGGTTTTAACTTTCGTTCTGGCAATACCTCAAATAGAGCCCACAGTATGCTGCAGTGATCCTCCTAGTAAATACAGCACTTTTCCCATCGATCCTTCTGAATACGGATTCTAATGATTCATTATATGATCATGATGAAGAATTGTGTCCAAGAATTTAAGGCGAAGTACCTTTATTATAACACATCAAGATTAGGGCACAGTAATTATTATTATTTTTCAGAATGATGAACATTGTAAAAATTAAAATCTACTTGGAAAAAAAATTACGTCACTGATTTTTAATAAAAAATGCTTCTAACTAATAAAGCCTAAAATAGCTATACCAAGAATGGAGAATAAATATTTTCGTATATTCTATTTGTATGTCTCAAATAACATAATAATATGTATATAACACTCATAAAATGCCCAAAATCTTTTAAAAAAGGTGCCATGTAATAACAAAATAGATATGTATAACTATAGTGGTATGGATTTCTGATAATATATTACCTAGTCTACTCACTATTAATTTTTTTTATAGATTTTCTGATTATTATTTCGCCACCTGGCTACAATTAATATGAATTTATTTTGTAATTGAAAGAACTGAAGTTATAATGTGGTTAACTTAGGCCTGCAAAAGATTGGAATTGAAATTCAAAGGGATAAAATATTAAAAATGTAAAAATACATTAAAAAATGCAAAACCGTATAAGAATAAAGATTCGTCTGCTTTTGCATTAATTTCCTCACTGTAGTCCTTTGATATGTATAGCGCTTATTTTCCATACCTATAATTTACATAAGTAGAATAAATGAAAAACTATTGTCGCAGTTTATATACATACTAAAGTATTATATTATTAAACGGGATATTTGACAACTGTCTCCACTTAATATCTTCTAAAATTCCATGTATACCAAACTTTATTTTTTTTCAACTAAAAATAATTTTAATTGTTTTGGTAAAATCTTAAGGTAGCGAAGTATATGCGGCAGTAAACTATTTAAATTTTATCAATATATTTATTTTTAATTTAAATTTAAGTTGATAGACGCCACACGTGACATCATATATAGGTACGTACGACTACGAATGGATTCAGATTTGACTGTATTCTCTCTAAAACGATTAACATACGAAACAATTACCCTTTGAAAACGCGGTTTAAAGAAAACATAATGATGTTTATCAACACTTGTAAATATTGAATTGTTAATTTAAAAGCAGCGGTTTATACTGTATGTCCGTTATATTAGATTCAGCTTCATCATCAATTAACTTGCTAAACCAGCTCCTCCCAACAATTACAAGAATTATCCACTAAAAGTTGAAAATTACCATTTTGCTAGTTACGAAATATGATTTCCAGACAAGCAACCGGGACCAATAATTATTTGAAGAGTCATTTGGTAAACCTGGATACGTCCATTTTTTTTTAATGAAGTTATTTAAGTTACGTGTACTATTTAACTAGATACTCTACTCTGTACTGTGTTGTATAACAGAGGTTCAACCAAAGCAATTTTTTGAAATAACCGTAATTTTGTTTTTTTTTGCAAAACGAGATGAGATCATCCAAACTATGAATAATTTCTGACTAAAATGTGGATTTTGAGGGTTTTCATAGTTAGTAGAAGACAATTCACTGTAATTTTTGAGGAAGTATATGGGGATTTTTAGGTTGGCCTTATAAAAATACTAACTTGAGACCAGATATGAAACAAATTTTTTTTTGTAGAGTAAAAAAGATTCTCTTTCGCGTGGTTTTAAGATAATTTCGAAAAACTAAAAGTTTGCTTTGTAAGGGTCACCACATATTGTGATTATATACGTAAAAATGCTATTTGAAAACGAAAAAACCACGCGAAAGAGAATCTTTTTTACTACATTGTAGATAAAACTTTTGGAGTTTTCATTACCAACTGGCGTAGTACTTTTTAAATGCAAATGACATGTTCTCCCGTCTACTGAATGTTAAATTATTTCTTTTAAAAAATGATTGGCGGAAAACTGACATCATGAAATTCAAAATATTCCACCAGTAACATCAACATACACTAACATCTTGTAAAAAAAATTTGTTTCATATCTGGTCTCAAGTTGATATTTTTATAGAACCAACCTAAAAATCCCCATATACTGCCTCCAAAATTACTGTGCAATTGCCGTGCGTAAATGTTTTTACGCAAGAAAAATCTTAAAAGTTAAAAAAGTTTGGTTTCACTCAAAACGATTCAAATTTCATCTCACGGACTTTTGACTACACGTTAAGTTATTGAGTTTGAGGCAAAACGGAGAAATTCCACGAATGAATATTTTTGTAAATTTTCTAAAAACTTCCAGAGTCAGTCCAGATTTATGAAACTGCTTAAAATAACGCTTTGTTAGTTACAGCACCTGTACACAAAACAATTAAGTTGAAAAAAATAATCCTTTTACTCTTTATTTATTATTCGTTGTTCCTGAGTAAAATGTGATCTAATGGACTTATCCTGTTTTGCCAAAAATATCTTCATCTATTCTGTTTTCACTGGCTTCGTCTCGGGTTTAAGGTATAGAGCTTTGCATAAACTACGTCAATTACATACATTTCTAACATTACAGGCAATGCTTTGCATTTAACATCACCTCATATATACCAGGGTTACACCATACAATATATTGATAAATACGTTTAAGCAATACCTTAAGCTCCTATTATTTAAAATTGTAAGTTAATTAACTGAATGTTGTACATATTTCCCATTTTCCAAAAGTCACTGGACTTAAAACCAGTTTCTAGTATTTTTAACCTTGGTGAAAATTATAAAATAAATAATGGGATGAAAGAAAGACTAGCCAGACGTTTAGCTTCACTGAAAGAAAAACAACTCGTTCCCGCGTTGGGACAATTTGGTCGATGAGTCGGAGCTGCTTACTTTGTATCAACTTCATTGCATATATTTTTAAAAAATTAGTTCGTATAAATACAAGTGAAATTTGAAAAAGGTTCGTTCAGTTTCATTTAGTCCAGAGAAGTATTTACATCCGTTGAAGCCGCGCAGTGACTGTGGAAATCAATCGACTTGAAAGAAAATTCTAATTAAAACCAAAAACCTGTGGTGAACATACAACTAAATAAAGACCAAAATGTCAAAACAAGTAAGTTTTAAAAAATTGTAAAGTTCCTTATGCGATTTTTATTAGATTTTGCTACACAATTTTATAAAATACATGGTACACCCACATACTGCGTAATTAAAAATAGTAATTATAATTTCTTACATAAATTCATTTATACTTTATAAATTCTTGTTACAGCATACAATAATTATGTGACACGGAACTTGTTTATTATTTAAATATTGTAATTGCAATTTGTTTTTAGTTAAATGTCATCTTCCTATTTGTTGGCGTCCTCATGTTAATAACTTTCGCTCTTGCAATGCCTCATATAGAAATAGAGCCCACCAGATGCTGCACAGATGTTGAAAAATGTAGATACAGAACTAGATTTTCCATCGAGCCTTCTGAATACGGATTCTAATGATTCAATCTATGCTAACTGAGAAGGATTGTGTCCAAGCATTCAAGGCAAAGTACACACAACACATCAAGATTAACACATTAATTATTCTTGTGAAATAGTGAACATTGTTAAAATTATTATATATTTGGAAAAAGTAATTACCTCATTGATTTTTAATAAAATATTCTACTAACTAATAAAGCCTCCAGCTATACACAAGGAATGGAAATTAATTATTCTCGTTTATTTTATTTCAATGTCTTAAATAACATAAAAATATGTATTTAAAACTCATAAAATGGTTTCAATCTTTAAAAAAGTACATCATAATAACAGCATAGATAATTATAACTATAGTGGTATAGAATTATGGGAATTCAGAGATCTATTAGTAAACTCTATTCAAAAATATTTCCTCAGTTATAGATTTTTGATGATAATAAAATTATTTTTTCACATGTCTATAATCCATATAAAATTTATAATAATTCTAAAAACTAAAGTTCATATATGGTTAGCATTGGCCATGAAAGAATACGACATTGAACTCCAAAAGGATAAAATAATAAAAATTTAAAAATACTTAAAATAAAATGGAAAACCCTACGTACCTACCTATATCAGTAATTTAAAAGTTTCGTCCAGGAAAAGCTGTTGCATTCAATTTCTCAGTACAGTCGTATGATGCGTACAGCGCTTATTTTCCATACGTGTAGGGCAAGTCAAATAAATGAAAAACTATTGTCGTAGTTTATACACCATAGTATTCTATTATTCAACGCTATATTAGACAAATGTCTCCACTAGTAAATATCTTTCAAAGTTCTATATATTATACCAAGCATTATAGTCAAATTTCAGCTAAAAATTATTTTAAATGCAATAATTGTGCAGTAGGATTTTGAGTGAAGGAAATACAGTAAATTATTTAACATCACTAACATAATTATCACTATACATAATTTCTAATTTAAATATGAAAACCATACCCAGCAGCTCGATTACTCTCCAAATTATATTCTTCCTTATTGCAATGGTATTTGTGACTACGTCCAGAAAATCAGACGATCATGGTAATCACAAGTTTTATTATTTGTCAATCATTACAAATTTCATGGCAACTTTTGAAAAACTAAATGTCAAAATGTAGTCTCATTCTCAAA
Organism: Dicyrtomina saundersi; assembly: GCA_034695245.1. Taxonomy (NCBI): domain Eukaryota; kingdom Metazoa; phylum Arthropoda; class Collembola; order Symphypleona; family Dicyrtomidae; genus Dicyrtomina; species Dicyrtomina saundersi. Next base: position 972 of record JAQFZE010001028.1, on the reverse strand, counting down.
ATTGGATACACGTCAGTAGGGAAGAGTCAAAGTGAGCCGTATCCAATTTGAACAAGAATTAAAACTATAGTTATGTCAAAAAATCCAATCAATTTTATAGAATGTGATTATTTGTAAAATTATAATTATGTGCTTTTTGAAAAGTACAAAATGTTTGATTTGTATGTTTTAAAAAGTGCAAAAAATTCTAGTAGCTTGTTTTTGAAAAGTGCGAAAAGCTGTATTTGCTTTTTTTTTTAAGTGTAAATTGCTGTATTTGCAAAGTTTTGAAAATTGTAAAATATTTTGCGACGTTTTTAAGATCATTTCATAATATTTTATTTTTGTAGACATGTGAATATTTTATTTTTAGCTGTTAATAAATTTGAAACATTATACATATCATTTTGAGCCTTCACTGAAGATGCGGTATAAAAATCAAAATCTGTCAAAAATTTTAACAGACTTACAAACAACACCCTCCAAATGGACGGATACGGTTCCTTATCACGGCGAACAACAGCTTTCGCGAGTGTACATAGACGCTCACGTCGCTATTTACTATGATCCAGATGTAAACAAGAACCACAATATCACGTGGCCTTTCCAACCCCTGTCCCAAGTTTGGAAGTATATTAAAGAAACATATGGCTCCTTTGGCCAGAATCCCCTTCTCTACGTTTTCGTTCACGCTGCTAAGCAGTCAGGCTGTACTTCTGGATCATATCTTACAACACGTTTTGGTCACCGAAACGGAATAGATTGCGGGGAAGGAGACGTTATTCAGCCGAGTCCACGGAATTCTAAATTCTTTCTAGATATTCTTACATCCTTCGCCATTGTTCTCCAACAAGGGGCACACGGGATCCTCAACGATGCGGACAGTCTTGTCTGTGGCCAGAAAATGCAGGAAGTCTTAACATATGATATTTACAAGGTTTTTGAAAGGTCTCAATTGGGTTTTGACGAGTGGAAGCCTCCCTTGAACCTTCA